>CM049806.1:9501317-9593817 GCA_027422405.1 Ptychobarbus kaznakovi
GTGCGAAAAGGAAGTTTACTTTGGTAAGACTCGTGTAAAATATTTATATTTTCATACATGCTACTTTTAACAAATAGGAAAAGAACGAAAAGAAAGTCAAAGTACACTATTATGCTGTTATACAAGATATTAATACTTCGATGTAAATAATGTAAACTGGTTTGAATAAGCAACTGCACGAGAGAATAACCAGGAAGGGAGCTGACAACTGCACGTGAATGTATTTCCTGTTAGAAACGCGCAAAACAGCTTTTACACATAACTTGTGCAGGCATGCATTTGCAGCAAAAAAAAAACACTTGCAGCATATTATAGAAAAACTTTTGCATTAAGATGTTTAGACTTAATGGAGAATTGCATTGTTGGGCTTAGAGTGCTTAGACTAAAGCTTATGTTTGCTTAGAAAAACAAACACTATATTATATATATATATATATATATATATATATATATATATATCATACTATAAATGTGTAATTTACATTATTAATAATATAGTTATATAATAAAGAAACAATACGAACATAACTAGCAGATGGGGCAGTACGGCAGTGACTAATAATGCAAATGATAATGTCAGTACTTTACATTGTAAAGTAACCTGTTTGGATTGTGTATTCAGCCAAACCATTTAAATATTTTCAGCACCATGACAAAGACAAGACGTGTCTTTAAAGACCTTAAATGTTTGGCTCATATTTAAACAGAGAAATAAAACAAATAAAGAAATGTATACTTGTACAGTTCTTACGTTTCATTAAGTTTTTGGGCCTTTGAAGTTTTGAGCCTTTTGTTTTGTCTTAATTGAATTAATAAGCATCTCCTTTGAGACGTCCTGTTTACTGCAAGTCTGGGCTTGGGTTTTGTCCTTTCAGTTAACTGAGCATCCATTCCACCACTCTTTTTTCTTCTTTGTTAATGTAATGTTTATTCTTTGCCGGGCAGTTTTGGCAGCTTTCTATCATCAAGCGGTAGACTTAGACTCTTACGATACTTTGAAACACAAAGTCTGTCTTTTAATGTATAGCACTGAACATTTTTGAATATCATATCTTCTCGGTATGTAAAATTCATTAGCATCTCACTGAAAGTTTTTTCTATAATTTACAGAACCTATATGCACATTTCCTCTGAATTAACGATAAAGATTCCATCATATGGTCCTCATTCGGCATCTCACACATGACTCATTCTGCTTTTGCTGTTGTTGTGCTTCTCTAAACCTGTATCTTTTCCATCATGCAAAATTGCCTTACGTGCCTGGTGCTGGTCTTATTCAATGTTCGAATGGAAGTAATCTAACAACCGCAGCCCCCCAGAGATGGAAAGAGAGAAAACATCCACAGTGAAGATATAAGATAGAGATTAGATAATGGCATAATCAAAATAACACAATTTCATGGCTTTGCCATAACCGCAAATAGAGTGGGTGTTCTTATTTGTAATTCCTTTTAAGCTTAAAACAGATGTAAAAGTACATTGTGTAATTTCTATCATCGTCGCACTGATCTGCCAAAATAATGACCATTTCAAATGTTTCCAAAGAACTTCTCCCAATCTTCTATTGGTCAGTCGAGCATATAGTCCCGCCCCAAACTTACACCATTGGTTCAATATTCAGCGTTGCTCTGCTGAGATGCTCAAACTAACAAAGCAATGTTTTAAAATACAATTTTGCATAGCAATAATATTAACGTTAATATAATTTAAATGTATATATATATAACTTACTCTTTGCAATGTTATGGGGGGGAAAACATGCTATGCAGAATAAATCAGTTACCGATTACAAATCTTCTGTTGTAGATTTGACACCCAGACCCAGTCAAGGAATTTTGTATTGATAAAGGCCATTAAGAGAGAGAGAGATTAGAGTGTCCTCTGTGTATTTGGCTAAGGGAAGTTTAGTAATTACTATCTAGGTGTGGCTCAGATGACCAAACTATTTCTTGGCAGCATTGCAAGAGTCCGAACCCAGTAAATTCCTTTCTGCCTTGTTTGTCCTTTCAAAATGTTCTTTCCCACATGGACCATTGATTCTGCATCCAACTCTCCCAGCATGTCTGGATCATGTTCACAGTCTAGTACTAAACAAAAGAGCTTCCTGTGTCATCCACCGTGACATGACTAACTGCCTGAGCTGGGATGAGTATGACTCTTATTACAGCTGTTGTAAGCGATTATAGCAGCTCACAGTTGTCTATAACAATGAGAATAATGTAGTGTATGTGCTATCCTTCAACACTCTGCTTACTAGATAAAAGATTAAAGCATTATTTGGTGTCTGGGGTCTTTGCTAACACCTCATCACATTTATCCAGATTTACGTCACAGATGGGAACTGTTAATCTGCCCTTTGTCCATCCTTTGCTTTCTGCATGCCAAAAACCTCAAACGAATCTTCTCTTGCAGCCATAAATCTGACATCTTTTAGAGTGGTCATGCTTTCAGACAGTCTTTGGCGTCCATGAGATATAGACGCTTGCCCAAAACTTCCCTCGTAAAAAGCACCTCCCCTACTGGAGACGCCCGAGCATGCATGACTTTGTCTTCCCTTCCCACTTCTTTTACGATGTTCATCATGAGGGTTGTTTGGAGAAATCTTTCTAGGCTGTAGATAAAGACTTCTTTATGGCCCTTTTATAAGAGAAGGGAGGGATGAATTCCTTTGGGAGTGTCCTGCATGTAGCGTCCACACCCACTCATGTACTCGCGGTCATGACTTTATCTGCGTTGAGTGGAGAACACAATGATCTGACAAGATTTGCAGCATGCTGGACTGTAGAGGCAATCTGCCAGACTTGAGATTTCAGCTTAAGCTTTGTTGACACTAAAAGTTCATTATGGCTTTAATTAACTACATAATGGCTGCAAATCAGCTGATTTACCCATGCATGATTGACTTTGTATTGCTCTGACTCCTTTATAAAAACAAATTAAAGCTAATGAGTGATCCTTTAGGTTCCAAGTTGTCTATGAGGAAATAAACAGGCCCAGATGGATCGAAACATTTCTTTTTAGCTATTTTCCACATTTACTTTTTTTGAGGAAATCAGCTAAATGAATTTAATCATAGTCAAATTAGGATTCTTTTCTCATTAACCAGTTTTTAGCCAAAATATGTATTATTTAAGATTATTTATAAAAAATTTAAAGTAACAGTTCACCCCAAAATTTTATTTGGTCATTATTTACTCATGTTGTTCCAAACCTGCACGACTTTACTTTCTTTCTTTCCTTCAGAATCCAAAAGAAGATATTTTGAAGAACTATTTTTGCCTGTACAATGAAAGTCAATGGGGTCCAAAACAGCATTGAACTTCATTTTCATTAAATATGGGGGGGGGGGGGCACTATGGATGACTCCATCATTTTTTTAAAATACAAAGCACATTTTTTTTGTGTTCAACTGAAAAAAATAGGTTCTGAATAACATGAGGATACGTAATTGAAGATAAAAAATACTCATTTTGAGGTCAACTGTCCTTTTAAATTTTGAATTGATATTGAAATATTATGGCTAAGAATTGGCATAACTGAAAAGAGCATAAAAAAGTATAAATAAATGGGGAATTTTGTGAATAATGTGCACTCCTAATTCTGCATTAATCAATCCAAGCTGACCTATTTATATGTGGTTTTCATATTTATTTGAATTAATGATAATTATTATTGCTATTTCAGCTGAGAGAGTGTCGTCACTTGGCAAAGACTGGCATAGACCCTGTTTGAAGTGTGAGAAATGCAGCAAGACCCTGTCGGCTGGCTCACATGCAGAGGTAAGTCACAGAAATACACACGGCCTGCCAACCTCTTACTGGGACAGAGCACAGATTCATTTACCAGGCAGACTTAATGGAGTCCATTTAACTTTTGGCATATTTTTACCTTACATAAACACTTCAGGGGGTTAGTCTGTCAGAGTAATATGTCTTGAGGAAGGTCTTGCATTATAGCCCCTGTTCAAGTCCATTAATGTACTGCATACTGACTAATGTGTTTCACCCCACAGCATGATGGGAAGCCCTATTGTAACAACCCATGCTACTCAGCACTCTTTGGACCCAAAGGTAAAGTTTCTCCAATGCGCCAACAGCTCTGTTATACTGTGCTATAGGGTTACTGTTCAACTAGACCCCCACATGGCATAGATGATTGCTGCAGCTCATAAACACATGGACGGACTTCTATGGGACAGTACTTGACCACTATAAAATGATTTCTCACTTATTTGAATTTATTCAAATGTCTTAATTATCCAGTGGCACTTAATCTAAATATCTTACTGTCAGCTTAGCTGTTATATAATTGAATTTTGCATTATTGCTACACATATTTTTGTGTGTTTTCAGTTAGCATGCTAATCAGTTAGCCTGCTAAGCTAACACATTCAGTGCAAGTTACTTCAAATAATTATGTCAAAACATTGAATTTCATGCCATATGGTCAAATGGACATGGTAATTCTCTGTTTGCTATTAAAAACCAACAATGACTGTCATAAGTAATGAATTCTCTTTCTTTTTTCCTCAGGTTTTGGACGTGGCGGCTCTGAGAGCCACACATTCAAATAGGTCATTGCACAAGTGAGTTCACCATAGAACAATTATCAATTTTACCTTCGCTTACAGTAGATGACATGCACTAACTGTATTTTTCTTTTCTTTTTACAGGTTTACACACTCTATAAGCTTGTTATAGGGGAACTTGATTTGTTTATTTGCCACTATTTTTAGCCACTTATCGTTAAACCAAAGACAAAATGACCAAACCATTCCATATAGCAGCACACAATGATGTTTCATTGGGGGCTCTAGTCAAAGACCCTTTTATAATTAAACTGAACATTTTATACATTAAATGTATGATTTAAACCTCCCTCTGCTTGTCCTTCACACTTCTTTCTCATATATATGAATTAATGAAATGTATAGTTATAAATATATAAACTAAATTTAGCCTTATTTGTTTAATTTTACAACATTTTATCTCTTTTATCTCTATCATTGCGTCACTCATAGCATCATATTATTGCTTCGTGATTTTGTTACTCTAGTTTTAATTTTAAAGGCTTAAGACCCATCCACACATTTATAGTGCCGTTGCTCTAATGTTACCGGTAGTAATATCTTTAGAAAATGTAATAACAAATTATATGTATAGATGCTAAATCTAAGAAATCATTCTAATTTGACTAGGGATATGTTTTATTGTTGCTGAAGAAGTACCTTTCTTTTGTTGGCGAGTGTTGTTATATAAAATACAGCAGTGCTAGTGCAATAAATCATTAACCAGATGAACAATCTATTATGATACAATTTAAACTTGCTTATGCTGCCAAAAAATGTCAAAATGATCTGACAGTTAATTTGTTTTCTTGTACGTAATAATGAACACGCAGAGGATACTGCTTTAATATAAACTACATCAATGCTTAACTGCTCACTGCATCATGCAATCAACAAGAACTATCAGTGATTTAAACTCACTGTGACTGCCACCGGTTCATTTCCATTCATCCATCTCTATACACATCATAAAGAACAGTCAAATCGCTCCATACATTCTCTGTCCTATTTTGCCTGCAATCAGGCAGTGGTAACACTTCTTTATACTCCAATTTAGCAAAGTAACTTTGTAACTACCAGTCATTAGAGTATTAATAGGCTGTCTGCTTAATATCTAATACCTAATTAGAGTTAGCAAACATGTAGTTGCAAATTATTGGGAGTTTGTTGACATGTAGGTGGAAAGTTACTTACAGTTAGTAGATTGTCTAAAGTGGACTATTGAAAGTGAAGTGTAACCGAGACGGGTAACGTGAGCTCCACTGATACAGTCTTCACTCCTATTGGTTGTCTCTTCCAAAAGTCACTCTGCAGTTGATTAAAGTTAAGCATTTTTCAACTCTGTTGTGTCGCTGGACACGTCTACATCCTGGCTGCATCCAAAATCGCATACTTCCCTACTACATAGTAGGCGAAACAAGTATGTGACGAATGAAGTATGTCTGAATTCACAGTATTAATAAAAGAGTGGGTATAAAGTACCCGGATGATTGACTACTTCCAGCAAGACTCTGAAGTGTGCATAGGACGGACACTATCTCGTAAAGCCCCGGGAGAGGATTTGTGAATGACAGTAAAGTGATGCAACTGATGCTGGTAGGTCACATGACATTGACAACATGGTGAATGTAGTATCTCCACATGACATTCATACTATACAGAACATACTTTTCAGGGGTCACAAACGAATTACTTATTCAAAATAAGTACGTACTCAAGAGAGTATGCGATTTCCGACACACACCCTGTCTCCAATAGTCAATGTCACTTGTGTTGCTGGAAATCGCCAACTCCATTGCAAAGAATGGGATCAGGTCACTTTGCCACTGCACGTCACGAGTCAATGTGAGAAATGTTCCATGTGGAGAAGAAAAAAGCTTTTTTTGGCACTTGGCGAGTGTTCATTTTAAACCGTCTGCCCCACTAAGAAACAAAATGGCTCCTTCAAAGAACAATTTCCACTTTTAGAGAAGGTGAAGCCAACAGATGTTGAGCTCTATACTGAAAAGCTAATCATTACTGGCATGATTTCAGAATCCAGAAGCATGATTCAGATATGAGTATTGTGTTAATGTTGAGTAATGCCACAGAGCACAACCACTTCCTGATAACTGCAGACTAGGAAACAACCTGCCAGAGGGATTAATTGCTAACATTGATTCAAGCGAGTTTATTTAGAATACCCTTATAAGGTAACATACCAGAACGAACACATGCCGAATCCCACATACATTTCGAGGTGACTGATTCAAAAGGGAGTGTCACTTCCACTCTGTGTCTATTTGACATGAGTGCCTGCCTACACCCCTTCAACTCCTTCCCACCACCCAACACAGAACGGCTGCCGGCGGGTCAGAGGACAGCGGTTACCATCGTAACAGACACAAACAAGACTCAACAGTGACTTGGCCAACGCGCAGCCCGGCTCTGTCTCTGGCATTTGCCCCTGAACAAAGATCCTTTATCGTGGTGAGATCTGGAATGAGAGAATGAGAGACAGACAGAAAGGGTTGTTCCCCGGTTTGCTATTTAAAATATTTTTCAAAGAAAGAAGCATTGAGCACACACATTATGAGATGCGACTATTTTTATAGCAATATAATTGAGATCACACAGCTGTACGGCTTCCACCCCCCTTCTCACACAGGAAGGATATTTCTGACTGAATCAAGGCTGTTTGTCGTTTTCACATTTAATAATAACAGAACTGAAACTTCTGTGGATCTTCCGCCAGCGATGAACCTGAGTAAACATACTCAAATACAGAAACTGCCAAGCAATCTAAATTTGCATGGCCTCGTAATCTTTGTTTAAAGTGGTAAAGGTTGTCGATCTCTCGCTTTCTTCACTCCGCAGAGCTGCAACGGCAGTAGACTTTCCTTCAACGGTTTTATGACAGGATATTTGTCAAGCTCCCGCTGACGTTAAATGGGCAAGTGATACAATGCTACGGACCAAAGGGGATTATTACATTTGCCCAAGAATAACACAGTAGTTTTATGTGTTTTTACGATGCCCAGAGACATTGAGTTACAGGATTCACATAAAGTTTGTAGCCAACTACATGGTACAAGTAATGGTACATACCATTTCCAGCACATTCCCGCCTATCCGCTCTACTTTTAAAAATAACTATTATTTTCATTTAAGATTCTCAAATGGACCTTTTAACAAAGTTTTTTTTCCTACAAATGTCTTTTCAGTTACATAGTTTTCCATGTAAGAAAATGAAACCGGCTTAGACAGTCTAAAAAGATTTGTAGCACAACTTGAAGCATAAAACTCTGAAGTGACTTCCTGCAGAACATGGGCTATTTGTAATAAGGTGGGTTGGTCTGCTCTGCCCAGATTAATCTAATGGTTTGAGGCGCCATACGGCTGTAGTATAAACAAAAAAATGAATAAATAATAAATAAAAAGTGAATTTTGGATTAATTTTATCACATGAAAACATAAAAAATATGTCTATAAGCTACTAAAACTAAACTACTAACAAACGTACACGGGTTGTAGTAGGGTAGTTTCCTTCATGGCGTACACATGCACGGACCAATGACTGAAGTAGGCCTACTGTATGTAGTTTCCCGGGGAATTCGTCCCGACAGCTATAAAGTTCAGTCTCACCACAGTCGAGGTATGGTAAAAAACAGTGTAGAAGACATATTTTGAATTAATTCATGAACATTAATTCCGTTTCGTTCACTTCATATAGGCTAACGTCCATCGCCATCTAATCTCCCTGCTGCTAAAAACACAATAGAAAATGTAATGATTTAATGGTTTTAATGGGAATTGTATTGGTTTTAATGGAAACTATAATGGTGTCTACTGGTATGTGATGGATTCTATTGGTGGGATGTTAAATCCTGTTGGAAAAATGCCCAAAACACACTCCAAAAAGGAATTTTATACTGGTTTTACTGGGAAAAGCTAATGGTTTATAATGGTATTTTAATGGAAACCATTAGAATTTCTGTGATGGTTTCTATTGGACTTCTGTTGTTTTTTCTTTTTAGCAGGGCTGTTGTCAAAGGCAAACAAGTTCATATATAATCAACTGCAACGATTTTTTATTATTTTCTAAATACTTGACGGCGTTTGTCGACGCGATGAGTTATGTGTGTGACAAAGCAAACGTTCAGAATTTATTCGTTCAGTTCTCGGATAAGCGCAATATAACGTTGTGTTAGCTGCTATAGGGGAATAGCGAGAAGAATAACGTGCAGGAAACAGTAACCGTTTGCACTACAAACCAGTGTTTTACCAGATCTCATGAAAGTGCGTATCAATACGAGTTTCTGTTTCTATTTGGCGTGCTTATACGGAGATATTGGCGTGTACATGATACGTAGATGTTAGGATTAGGGGTGTTTGGTAGGTGCGTATTATATGTACGCCAAAACTGCATATCATATGCACGCAGCACACCAACGTCAATTTCTGCGTATAAACAGCAAGGCCAAATAGAAACAGAAAAACGTGTCAGTGATATCAATTTTCATAAGACCAGTCTTTTACACTCATATAGATATATTGAATATATTGGCTGTTTTAGCCAAAAATCACAAGTCTGATTATTTGTACAAAATAATAACAAACCTCTTCTCAACAAAGCGCATGAGTGAATAGTATCATGTCAAAGTTTAATATTTGTTTGAGTAATGATGTTAGCAATAGCAATGATGTTAGCACAACTAATTAAAAAGTATAAGAGATATGAAGAATGTTAAAACAAATATGTAGAGATCATGAGAATGAGGTTATGCAGTTAAATCTTAATCACTGATAGTAATGACTCAAGGCTTGAATTATTGTTGTGATTATTTTCATTGTGCAGAGCTCCGAGAAGCTGTAACAAAAGCCGTACTTCATTAAACATGGAATGAATTTTCCAAAAGGTTCTCCAAATAATTCTTTCAAGTGCATAAATTTGTCCAAGAAAGTGCAACAGAGTTCTATTCACAGTAAACAGTCCTGCCAGAATGTGACATGAGGGAGACGCTGTGGTTTGCCATTGAATCTGGTCCTCTTCTCTTTTGGCAGTATTTTTTGTTGAATTAAAGTTGCTGTCCCGTTGGTCCCATCTCATTTCAATCCACCCTCACTCACTCACTGGTCTGTCCTCACAAACAGCAAACCAAGGCTGGAAGCAATCTGCCGTGATGAGCTGCACATTTCTCATCATGTTTAATGAGAAAGTCAGTGTGTGCTAATAAGAGTGGAATGAGAGACAGGATCTGAGCTCCGAGCACATGCAAGGTGTGAGCGGATGCACATCTGTCTCTGTTACTGTGTTGATTAGCGAACAGGCCGGCTTCCTGCTAAATGCCAGAGGCCGGATGTGATCATATCCATGCAGTGATTGGCTATGTTTGAAATAGGATACCTCTAGAATACAGCACAGTATACACCGTACACTGCTGGGGTTTTTAAACAAAACTGTAGCCGTGAAACAACAGTGTCATTTATTCAGAGTGCATTTTATATAAGTCTAAATTAAAATCATGGTTTTCAGTTTAAACTTGTTTTGTTCAGTTTGAACAATTACTGTGGCTTTTAATATTTTTTAGTACATACAATAAATCTTAATAACTTTTGAAGTAGTCTTTAATTATATAATGTAATACTAATTGAACACTGACTAGCAAAATATTTTGTATTTAATCTTAAATCCAACAAATTATTATATTGACCCTACATTTACGTTTATGCATTTTCCAGATGCTTTCACACATTTTCATAGTTTTTTTTTATAGTTCAGTTCTTGCTTTCCTTGTGGTTCTAACCCATGACCTACAGGCATATGGTCTTTATAATAAATACAATTCATACAAATATATTTATATATTTTTGCGTTTAGTAAAATAAATTACAGGTTTAAATAAAATGATAAATACAATTTAAAAATCTGTAAATACAAATACATTTGGCTGTTACAAATTGAAGTAGCCTGTGGTAAGTTATTTTGCATTTTAATTTAATTTTGTATAAAAATATCTTAATTTTGGCAGTTGAGAGAATAATAAGTGAAAAGAGCTGTTCAAAATTGTGGTTGTCATGGACTCTTTCACATTTCGAGGATAACAGTTGTTAAATGTCTATAATGAATGGAAAATACAATATGTAATTTTTGCATTTTCATGTATCTAGAAAATATCTAGTGTTTTATATAGTGTTTTTAGGACTTTACAAAAGAGGAAAAAATATTGGCGGATTGATTATGTTGGTCATAAGAGACATTTAAGAGTCAAATGTCCATGTTACTCCTCCAGCCGTTTTATTATAAACACACATGCAGCAGCATTAACTAGTTCTCTGTAGTTTAATGCCAAGGTAATAAAACACAAAGCACAGCGTTATAAATGTACATTATATATTTTTTAAATGAAAACAATTGTATAAACTTGGTGTTAATAACTGGCAAATGTGTCATCACACTCTGTGAAAAGGGTCCATTAGACTGGAAGAGATCGATTCAAGTGCATTGCATTGTGGGATACAGTATAATATAGTATGATCTGGTGTATACTACACAGTTTGGTGTATTTATATAG
This sequence comes from Ptychobarbus kaznakovi, assembly GCA_027422405.1. Taxonomy (NCBI): domain Eukaryota; kingdom Metazoa; phylum Chordata; class Actinopteri; order Cypriniformes; family Cyprinidae; genus Ptychobarbus; species Ptychobarbus kaznakovi. Next base: position 9,512,439 of record CM049806.1, read on the forward strand.
AAAACTCTCATACGCAATGTCCTGGTTCCACAGAATAGACCTGGTGCCCAACGTTTTGCAACGGTTTCTGGGTTGAACGACATGTTTCCTGGAAACGGTGTGCAACAGGGTTTGAGATATGTTTTCTCTTGTTTGGTGGGTATGTCAAAAATGTCAGCCCAATCAGCAGCAACGTGTATATAAACCACGCGGTATTAAAGAGACAGCTCGCACAATGTGTCTGCTGCAGCTCGGTATACGCAACAATTGAAGATATTAGAAGACATGTTTGTCGTGAGAGTTTTATAGTAGCATAGCATATCAACATGATGATGATGAATTTGTAAGTAAATGTAATTAACATCAAAATAAATGAATAGAGCAAGTATATTGTTTTCACATGTTTATTTACATTAAAGGCAATATAGCTGAAATAATAAGAGCACAAGTATAGGAACTTCTTTAAGTCTGTCTAAATATCATTTAGTATCATGTAGTAATTGCAATGTCTTCTGGTCCATATCCTTTCCTTAGGAAGGTGTGCTAGACACTGATTAATGTAACATAAAAATATACATATTTATATATTTTGCTATTGTATTGTGGAGTGACACTTTCATAAACTTTTCTATGCTCCTCTGATTATATTATGGTAAATATTACAATATCATAGTACAACAACAGTGATCAGCAATAATAAACCTAATACTCACAATAAAAATAATAAGGTCATATAGATCATAACACAGTCTCGGAGGTAAGAAGTGGATTATCCTTCACCTGAAATGTTTTCTTTTCATCCTGAAATGCGAGGCAAATGTTGGATCACAATAATTAGCAACCACGGTTTCCACAAATCCCTTCACTCGATTGGGATGTTCTCTTTTATTCTGGACGGCAAGGGCAGTGACTGTAACATCGAGCATAATTTGCAGTATTAAACACGTATTTATACCGATTTCATCCGAAAATTCTTCAAAAAGAACACAAAGAATGGCCTTCTCAGCTGCCATAGTTGCAACACTTGCGTCATCAGAACAGTGTTCAACGCACCACCGTTTCCGTTGATAAAGGTTTTGCAATGTTTTTTCGGGGCTGAACGCAGACCAGGATTAGGCAATAGTTCAATTAGGACATTAGTTTTAGAAACATGCCTTAGAAAAAAAAACACTACTGCTGTGCATCTTTAGACAAAACAATGACACTGATATATTTTAAGATCAGCCAGTGCAAGTTTCTTTCAGTTGAAACAGCTCAGACTTATATTTTAGTCTGGGACTAGGCCTAAGCCTTGTTTGTGAAACCGAGGGAATATGTATATTACAGAAACCATACGCAAGATAGCAGAGAAAGTCAGAACTGTCTTTTACACAGTCCGTCTATTAATGGGATTTATACGGTGGCCGAGAGAGCTCAACGCGCTACAACTTCAGAAAACACATGCAAATAGAAAAAGCACCAGCAAATCAAGAACACATCTTCATCATTTTGACAGCAGATGGTGAAAATGCTCACAACACAAACAAATAAAGAAACACACTGCAAATGCTCACAACACAACCAAATACATTTTATTTGCAGCGCGTTTTTTTTTTGGTTGTGTTGTGAGCATTTGAGCAGCGTGTGTGTTGTCAAATTGAGGAAGTTGTTTTCTTAATTAGCAGGCGTTTTTTTTCTATTTGCAGCGCGTTGAACTCTCTCGGCCACCGTAGGATTTAACTGTAAAGGTCTATGCCTCTGGTTCACTACCTTCTGAGATTTACCTCCCAAGATGCAATGTGTCTGTGTACACACGTGTGCGTGCAAGGTAATTACACACAAGAGAGGTTTCACTGCAACACACAAAATGTGTCACACACACACACACACACACACACACACACAACTGATTATCACTCAGTAGATATGTTTTATCGTTGTATATCATTGCATAGCTTCATTTTAAGAACAATAGTGAACATGATGGTCATAGGTGGAGGAATCGTATAAACCTGTCAGAAATAAGACAGTGTATTTTACTTACAGTAGGCCTGAATAAAGATAATTTTGATGTAGGGACATTGAGTTTTTTTGTTTGTTTGTTAGTTTTTTCTTATATTGTGTCATTATAAATCAAAGCATTGCATGTAACGTGTAACAAGGACACCTTAAAATAAAGTGTTACCTAGCAAGTTAATGTAATGCAAACAATAGAATTACTACTGAAAATAAATACAAATATTTTAATTTCAAAAATGAAATAAAAAGTTTTAAATCGATCAATCAGTCAATCAATCTAAATGGTTATAAATAAATCGTAATGTTATTTTCGCCTGAAATGTGACCTGAACACATTTTGGTGAGGTTCACCCTGCAGTCAAACATCTGTTAAGTGAATCTGTATCGAGTTCTTTATATAACGCATACGTTTCAAACGTGATTCCACAACTTTACAGTAAATCACGGCCGCTGAATCTTAAACCAGTAAACATCTCTCCTGTGTTCCTGCTCCCATCGCCCAGAGGAACATCAGGCCCAACCAACACTGGCTGAACAAACCCATCACATCTGTTACAAACGTTCCCAAACACACTTTACTGACGTTTGCATTGCACATTGTCCAAACTCAACTCAGTCCTTTGTGTGTTCTTCTAGAAGACAAAACAGATCCCCTCTGATCTCTGATTGCTTCCATATGTCTAAGACTGTAAAAAAATACAATCTTCTCTCAACAGAGATCATGCTGGCCATTTATATCTCAGCATCTCTTCCAAGTGGGAGGAAAAGGGAGAGAGAATGTGCACGAAACCACCTCGTCTGTTCTCTTCTGTCTCTCCCCAAATCCCCTGCTGCTTACTTTGAAATACAACAGCAGATCTATACCTACAGCCCTGAATCCACAGCCACAGTCAACACACCTCTCTCCACTTCATCAACAGACCAGTGTGAGGTAGATGACTCCGCTCTGCTCGTTTACATGCTCTCAACGTTTCTTTGTCAAGACAAATCCTTTAGTTTTGGAGTCAACGTTTGTTCTGACATTTGTAGTTTGCATATGCGTGCATAGCTAAAAACAACTCTGGAACACTGGCCTAGCCTTTCGTTTGAATGCGTAAAATGGCATATTTGTTAGTGTTACTCTGAATTGTTTGCACGTATTTGGCTAGATTAATCTTTATTTGTTTATCTGAAAGTTCTGGACAAAATTACATAATTAGTTTCCATCCGCATGGATGCTAAAAACAGAAACATAAGTGCATTGCAAGAGCTCATGGCGGATTGTTTGGCAGATGTTGGCGCCACCCAATGGCAGGCAAAATGTATAAATGTTGACCGTTGTTTTGTTTTATTTGATTACTAGCATTATAATATTGGTCAAATATTGTATGCATAAATGTAGATTGGTTAAGTGTAGCTCCCTCCTCTGCTTGTTATATTCATAAATTAAGCCTTTAAAAAAAATTAAGTCAAAAAGCAAGAAAATTGTTTCATTTTATTGTATTATGCAATTTGTTATAGAAAATCTTCCCCTTGTGTTTGTTTTATTTGTATTTTATTTATTAGTTTGTCCGCTTAATTTTATTTAATGTTTCTGTACTTATTAATTTATTCGATTTTGACGCGTTGACCCTTTAATGTCAGTTTCTAGTTGTTAAATGACATCTGTGCCGTTTTACATATTTTTCATTTAATAAAATAAACCATCAAATGCTTGTTTAGACCGTTTAGCGCATCATTAAAGTCTAGTTATCATTTGATTTGTAAAATTAGTAAAAAAAAAAAATCACTCTTGCTTATTTCTGTCAAGAAATTCTTTTAATGACGCAACGATTTATATTTTACCATGTGACCCTCTCTGTGAAATCCAGGCTAAAGTCTAAAAATCTAATAAGGAAATAACAAGCATTAATTTCACTGTAACTTCAAACTTTGACATGACCATACTCAGTCAATATTAAAGATATAAAGGTACAATTTTCACAGAATGATCTTTGCCATATGAAGGAAGATTTTTTGTAGAAAAAAGCAAATCACAAAAAAATGCCTTTAGCTGGGTTTTCACATAGAGGGTCACATATGTATTTTAATATTTTATAAGATTTTCATATTATCACTGTAGCTTTTCTAGTGTAAAAAATACTGTAGCCAACAATGCCACCGTGTGGACATTCAGTGTGCATACAACTTATGAAAACAATCTGAATAAATATATTTAGATTTTGTATTATTAGTATTGTTCCTCTAGCCATCATTTGACCAATTAAAACACTCATCCTCACCAAATACTGTTACAAATATGGTCATGTTTATTGCGTTTTTTCCTTATTTATTATTCTAAAACACGATATAAACACAACTGAAACACAATAAGTTATACTGTAATAAAAAGCCCTTCAGAGTTCTTTCCACAGCCATCGTTAGTGTACAAGCCCATATGAAAATAGCATAGAAAGTGTGCATACAGTTTTAGAAGCCGTTTTCATATTTGATATTCCTCTACAGAAGAATTTCCCTTGGCTGAATGAAAGCGAAACGGGAGGTGCACTCTTACAACATTCCCCAAATTCATTTCCATATTCATAACAACAAGAATAACAAAAAGCTTGGCTAAATCATTGACAAATGCCCGTATCTTCATAGTACAGCAAATCAGTCTTTTCACATACATGAACAAGTATATATAATATTTATTTCTATTTTTAAATAAAAAAGATATGAAATAGACTAAGAAGCTTCTTTTTCTCACTTGGCTTTGAAACAGTTTTGAATATTGGTGGATGAATTACACACAACCACGCATGCACACCCATGCAAATAAACAAACACACATGCATTCGCACACGCACACACACACACACACACACGCTGCATAGAAGACTTCTGTGTTATCAGCAATAATTGGAGCCGTTACTGTTGCTGTGAATCCCCCGTGTGCCCATCCTTTAAAAGAAGACTCTTTGTTGCCATGGAGACAAAACCAAGTGCTTAAGAGTTTGGCCAGTAGAGAGAAAGAAACCCGAGCTGCTCGCAACTGCCCTTAAACTCACCATCACATCTCACATTTGTTCTTACACGAAAATCTAAGTTGATTATCTAATACTTTTGTTCAAAGATGCTAAAAAAAATTGGAGTGGGAGGGAACTCCAAAGTCCCACTATTGCACTTACAGTATGATGTTATAATCATGCTTTCAGCAAATATATGCAATATTCACTTAAACACAGGTAGCAGATGTCTAAAACAAAGTCAAATGAGAAAAAGACCTGCACCCCTTCCCTCTCCCCGAAAAAAAACAACATAATTATAATAAAACAGTACAAAACTAATAGTAACAGTAATGATAATAACAATAAATGATATATCAAGCACAACCATTATAATCTGCGAAGTATAAAAAAGAACCTTTGTAAAAGCGATTGTCAAGTAAAGATAGAAAGTGTCAGAAACATTGAAGGCATCAGCGAGGTCACCGTTTTAATGAAAGGAAGAGTTCTCTCAAAACTGAAAATGCTGGCATCATTTACATCTCATGTCTTTCCAAACCTGTGTGACTTTCTATAGGATGAACACCAAAAGGAGACGTTAAGTAGAATGTTCAAGCTGATCATTTCCATGAAATTAAAGTATTTAGTAATTAGGGCAGCTGTCAAGCTTTAATAATAAAGAAAAGCACCATAAATGTCCATACAACTCATGCACTGTATACAGTCTATTCATGTCATGCGATAAATTGTTACTTTTTTTTTAAATAAGTCATTATTCGCTAAAACTATCACCATAGCTTTTATATCCCATGTGTGCATATCCAAGTTTAAAGTTGGTACTCTGCAGTGTTATTTTAGCATAATTGATATACTATATTATAATACTAAGTATTGCATTTATTAATATTTTTAATTACTTATTTTTATATTTTCAGTTTGAATTAAAGTGCAAGTACTTTTATTACATGTTTTTGTAATTATTATATAATAATGCTATTATATATACATACATACATATATGTTGTACTTTATCTTAACCTCTTTTCAGTTTGTTAACAATTTATGCAATTTTTAAGTTTTTAAACTATTATGTATTTTATTTGAGCTTTAAATTGGGGGTGTCAAATCGATTAATTACGATTAATCACATCTAAATATATACACATGTATATGTGTGTGTTATTTATTAGGGGTGACCTCGAATCGACGAGTCGACGATGCTTCGATAGGAGCCTGATTCGACTCCCAATCTCACAGTCGAATATTATGGGTGTTATGGTCATACCATTTTGGTTATATGGGGGGGCTCGAATGTCTGATTTCACATGGAACTACCGGTTTTCTCCCAATAAGTTAATACAGCCTATTATGATAATGCTGTAAATAAGAATCTGGAAAGAAAGAAGCTATAAATAAATATTTTAACGTTCATGAATAAATCCAACCACCCCTATAGTTTTAAGTTTCATAATCCGTGAGCGACAGAGGAGCATGGCGGCAGCGATTTAAATCTTTAAAAAGACTCAAATTGACACAGGATTTTCTTTTCGATCAGGTAGGGTACAAGTGATTTCAAAACATTTTGGCCACTTTATATATAGTGTATACAGGCCTACTATTATTTATCTCGTATGAGATGCATTTGGTTGAGTTGCGCTGCAGTAAAAGCGCTTCATTGTACTACGGTGATTAGTCAGTCAAATATTGGCAACATTCGAAAATTCCGATTCGACTATGAAAATCCTTAGTCGAGGACATACCTAATATATATATATATATATACATATATAATACACGCAGCACACACACATTATGTAAATATATTATGTAAACAAACTTTTATTTTACAAGTGATTAATCAATTTGACAGCACTACTTTATCTCAGTTAAATAAAATACACGTTTTTTTTTTTAAATAACACTATCAAGAGGAGTCAAGATTTCATTCTATTTCTTTGATAAACCTATTCATAAGACTTGGAATATAGCATAATAGTTCTTTGGCGTATTTTTATGATGTTTTTGAATTTGTCCTTTTTAAAGCCTGAAAGCCCTTAGGCAACATTTGAGAAAGAACAGCACGAACATTATGCTAAACGTCTCATTTTGTGTTCTGAAGAAAAGAAAAAGCTTGGAATGACACGAGGGCGAGAAAATGACTGAATTTTCTATTTCGGATGAACTTCACCTTTGAGATACTCAAAACAGAAAGCCCAAAATTACAGCACTGGAGATCAAGACCAGGCGTACAAGCACAGTTGTGCAAGCGTTTGGCAGTCACGTGGAAGAGGAAGATACCGTCGTTTTCATTTGAAAAAGGAGGAAAAGACTAAACACACATGCACCCTTGCTTCGGTGTCCTACATCCACAGCACTGAATCCATAATGGTTCGTTTCACGGGAGAACAGTGAGTGAGTTCTGTGCACAAACACTGGATAGATGTGCTGCGGTCATATCAGTGTGTGTAGGATGAGTCCAAAAGTGCATATTATAGACAGGCACGCACACATTCGCACTGAGATGGCATGGCTTACACTCCCAATAGCCCTATATCTGAACATTAAGCCCCTGAATGCTTCTACAGCATCGGTCTCCATCTTTGTCCGTCTCATGTACACGTAACACACATACCCACTCGCACGAACACTCTACGGGAGTGAGCCGGTCCCTGAAACTGTTCTTTTGGGATGGGTCTCGTTGGCTGGTAAAATAAAAATAAATATTTTTTTTCTCGGCCACACGAAAGAGATTGTTAGCTAGTGCCAGTCTTCATCATCTGCATCCTCCTCTTCCTCTGAGGAGTCGTCGCTGCTGGCTCTCCTCGTTCTGCTCTGTTCCCTCATCGCTCCATTCTGCTGGGCGGCCAACAAGGCGGCTGCCGCCCGCTGCTCGGCCTCCCTCTGCCGGAGCGCAGCTGCCTTTTTCTCCGCCTCGGAGTGACTCTTCATGTGTGCACTGCGGCTCTTCACTTTAAAGAAGATCCTGGAGAAAAATAAACAGTGTTCAGATCTTTAGGTCAGTGATTTGAACTCAAGAACCAGATCAGATTTCGCGAACTAGATTAACTGAACCAGATCAGTCAGATTCATAAGTTTAACATTTAAAGTGGTTCAACCAATTCATTGCGAACTCAAAAGAATGATGCATTCACAAGTGTCAGACATGCAGATCGAGTCAGTGAGTTGAACTCAAGAACCAGATCAGCATGATTCATAAACAAATCATTTAAACTGATTCAACCGATTCAATGCAAAGATCCAACTTATAAGAAAGATGGTGTAATTTATTCGGTAAATGTGTTTCCATCGTAGTTTGTGCAGTTTTTCTTATCGGATATAAAGTTTATCCTACTCAATTGTGCTCGTAAGTTATTTACGCACATTTTTAGAATTTATGCGCATCTTGGCATTTCCATCTAGCATTTTTTTTTACACAATATTCCAAAATGCACATAAAAACAGGTGGATGGAAACATAGCTAGTAAGCTGAACCTAGGAACTGGATCAGTCAGATTTGTGGAAAAAATAAATAATTCAGACTGGTTGTGTTAACTGGCTCAAATAATTACTTGCAAAGATCTGACTCAAAAGAATGAGTGGTTCATGAATCAGACATGCTGATCATCGTCAGAGTCAGTAAGCTATACCAAAGAACCGGTTTGTGAATGCATTATCCAGACAGGTTTTGGAAAACTGATTCATTGCAAAAATCCAAGTAAAAGGAATGATTTGTTCACAAATCAGACATGCAGATCACAGAGTTGCACCGGAATCGTGAATGAATCACTCAAACTGGTTCAGTAAACTGGATCAACTGATTCATTCCAAAGATCTGACTAAAATGAATTGTTTTGTTCATAAAATCAGGAAAGCAGATTATTTAGTCGAGGAGTTAAACTGGAGAACCAAATCAGACAGATTTGTGAACTGGATCAACCAAATCACTAAACAGATTTGATTTGACAAAATAATAATTTGTACATGAATCAAACATGCTACTTTTCTCTTGAGATTGCCAAGGATAGTCACGGACTGGTCAAACTTTTCAGTGAATGACCTAAATTTGGTTTGTTTCTTATGGAAAGCTATAATATATGTTATTTAAGCCACATTTTTACTGGTTTTTTTTGTGGTATAATACATTTGTCTTCGTGTATAAGAAAACGAAAGTCATTCAGGTCTGGAATGGTACAAGTAATTTTTAGTGAACTTGAGCCCCGTTCACACCGCCAGCGACACAGCGACATGATTAGATTCATTTTCAATGAAGAGCTAGCGACTTCCGGCGACAAGAGCGACAGTGACCGTTGGCGACGGAATGTGGGTGTGTCAAGTGATGCGGGTCGAGCGACAAAAGTTAAGGATTGCCAACATTATGCAAACAAACAGCGAATTTCGCAAGCGACAACCAATAGGAGTGAAGAATCTATCAGCGGCGCTCACACGTCACCGTCTCGAGTGCACGCAAGACAGGACAGATTTACGCGATCTCACGGTTTTAAATGATTTGACTGTAACGACATGAAAATTATGCATGGAAAATAAACTGTTGGCAGTCTAAAGTGAGTTTGAGTCATACGTTGATGGTTCCTGTTGTTAATTATATGATGCAGTGAGAAGTTCAGCACCGGTTAATGATTTAATGCACCGAACACTGCTGCAGTTTATTATACAAAACTCTCCAACAGCAGAATGCTACTTTTATTTATTTTAAGTCTAATTCCTAGTCAGATTAGAATGATATCTTTCTTTTACCGGCTATATATATTATATAGTTTGTGATTGCATTTTGTAAAGATAAGTCCAGACGTGCGGTCTACCAATAACATTAGAGCGACAGCAGTAGGGACGCCCACAAGCGTCTTCACAGTACAGAGTCTAGCGACATACAGCGAAAAAATCACTTTATGAGTTACACAACTACAAACAAATTAATTTGCCATAAACACTGGCTCCATGTTAATACAATGGTATCCTCATATACCATAGTACCATGTAAGTAATATAGTATATGAATATGGTGATAATCCAGATACTGCCACTGTACTTCATAGTAAAAAAAAAAAATAAAAGCACATACGTGTGTATTCAAATCACGGACGCTGATGTGTACGGGATCAGAGAACGTGGCATTCAACATCTCCATGGACCTGGTTGCTAAGAGACTGTTGATTTTAAAAAGCCATCTGTTGCCATGGATAAAATCTCCAATCAAAATCAGATGTTGCCTTTTTACTGCTTACTACCAGACTGATCCCTGACGCATGTAACACCTCAGGGCTGACAAGCTTTACTGACTCCTCGTAAGACCTCTGGTCTTTTTATGAGCAGCTATATATCAGCAGCGTGAAACGACCACACCGCCAGTGCATGTCGTTTAGTGATATGCACAACTCACCAGTGCTGAGGAAGCTAGTTTTTGAAACAGCAGCATATATAACAATATATACAACAACTTATTTTATGTTTAAAAACGTACACAAAGTTCACTGTTGTTGAACTACTGTCACCGAGTTCACACTGCACGAACTAGCTTGGATCACTTGTGTTTTCACATGCACGACTGGGGTAGCATCATGAAAGAATGGATGAAACGCATTTGTCCGTGTTTCACTCAGTCTCGAATCGTGCTCGTGGAAAGTGCTCGAGAAACATCTCTTCCGTGGCTTTTTTTGTCACATGATTTTACTGCATTTTTATGTAGAGGGTGAGAGCACACCATATTAAAATAATTGATCATTCATGTTTTCACAACCGCTGGCCAACTTCAAAAACGCAACTAAAATGAAATCATCTTTGAGAGCAAGGGGTGTTACGGGGGCCCTACGCAGCTTGTGTATTCTGCGTATAGGGAGGATCGGCTCTGATAGGAAGAATCGCCGACTCTGTCTGGTCCGCAAACTACAGCCAAATGTATATGAGAAGTGTTAAGGAAATAACGCAAGATCACGCTGATATTATGGTCTATAAGTCCTCCCCTGAACACATAATAATTAACAAAGATGACTTGTTAAACATACTTCAGCTGGGAAATTTGTATATACACAAATCTAAGCAGCCTACTTGAAAGTGAAACCAACGTGTTGTGCATTTTATAATGGGTTTATTTCTTATAGCCTATAAAAGCCCTCAAAGTGATGAAAAAGAAAAATGCAATACACTTTTGGCCTTTATTGAAGAATATTATTTATAGGAAAAACCCTTGCCCCTTCTTTATCTTCATGTAGCGTACCTGATCTGTATTTTCTAATGCCAAAATGTATGCATATTGTTTGTAAATGGCTAACGTTAATCGCTTTGTAAAAAAAAAAAGTTCTCCCCGAGCTTCCCCGTATCTTGCTCTCTCATTGGCTGTAGGTTTTCACTGATGTATTTTTCAGTCAGAACTCATTCACACAACAGGACTGTGAATTGCATCAGCGATTCCCTCAGATCGCGTCTTTGATAATTCACACGAATCTCCGATTTCGGGCATTTGTCGGCGATTTATCAAAACCTGTCGGCGAGTGCAAAATCTGGCTAAAATCGTGCAGTGTGAACTTGGCTTCACACCACTAAAAAATGTGGTTAAGTTAGTAGTGTCGCAACTTTTAGTTGATTATTTCCCAACACTGTAGTTAAGGCATCGTGAGGTTTAGAGAACATAAACATGAAAATTTAATAGCGTAGAACAACGGGGATAAAATTCGTACATAAATAAAATAATGAATTAATGATGGTATTAAAATAAGGTAATTTTACTAAAAATACAAATGAATAAATAAATGTACATTTAAATACAGAAACAAATACAAGGTAAGTGTGAAATAAATAAATAAAATAAGGTAACTTTACATAAACAAATGGTACATTTAAATAAGTGAATTAATTAATAGATAAACAAGCAAAACAAACATTTTAAATTAAGGTAAATCTAAAATAAATAGAAAGTAAACTTAAGTAAATAAAGTAAGGTAAATAATAATAAAACAATTTTTACACTATTATCATTAGTAAATTGCATAAATTGAGTGTGTATCACAATAAACTGACCTGCCACACTTCTTGCAGGGGAATTCACCCTCTTGGTTCGTTTGTCCCTTTCCTGTATTGCCAGTGTTTTTCCGGCCTGTGGTGTCAGAGCGGGGTTTAGATGTTGGTTGTGGTGGAGGAGGAGGAGGAGGAGGATGACTGACCCCCAACGTGGACGGATCTCTAGTGCTGTCTTCCTGACTTCTTAAGACCAAAATGGCAGCAGCCTAACAGGAAACGGATGATTACTTAAAGCAACCACAGCTGAATGCATACAGATATTAGACCCAGGGAACTTCCTCTGTGGTGTAGTGAAGGAGATCTGGTTCAAACCCATGTAAGAGTTCGCTATTGTGCCATTCAGCAAGTTAATTGCAGATTACTCCAGCAGGATTGTCTCTAATATGTGGACAATATTAAGTGCACTATGCATTGGATAAATCATTTAAGCTTGTAATGAGGTATACCACTAGATGGCGCTATACATACCCTAACTGTGCTGAACCACACATGACTAATGTCTATTGCAGACCTGTTTTCTTATTATTTGAAGTAGGTCAGAGCTGAGCATGAACATTGGAGAACTGCAGATGTAATTTTCTGTAGACATCATGCGTTTTTGCAACCTCATGCAAATCAAATCTCCCAAAACTCACATTTTTAGTGGTCTGTAGCGATTGTGTCACCCTGCCCGGGCTGTTTTCTTGTTTCCCGTCACATGACCCTTCCCACTTCCTGCTCTCCTCGACTTCTTTCCGTGATTCGAATTTCTGTGAACTCTGAAGGAGAAGAAAAATGTTGATGCTACTCTGGTTTGTAGGCCATTAAACCACCCAGGTACATGTAGACACAAAGCCACAGGAACTCACTTTATTGTCCACTTCCTCCTCTGTCGTGGATTTAGTCTCTGGTGGCTCTGCTTCTCCGTATAGGAGTGTTCCGTTCCTGCCGATCTTCACCTGCTTCTTATACGTGTAGTAGAACTCCACACACTGAGCCACTGACTTGGAGCTCACCTTCAAAGTCAAACATCAACACAATTCATCATTACCAGAATTCACTACAACTGGAACCCATCCAAAACTTGCTAGGCTGTCAGTGGTGGTTGCTAGGGTGATGCTATGCAGTTGCTAAGGTGTTCTGAATGATTTATTTTTGTTTGAAAATTTTCTCACTGGTTGCTTAAGTGTTCTATTTGTTTGCTAGGATTTATTTTATAAGTAATTTTGTAAGATGTGTTCATTTTGATTGCCATTTTTAAAATGATTTCTGATTTGACATTTTCATGATTTTATCAATTATGAACTTTTAATAAACTCATGATTTCCCTGCAGTTCCTTCACAGACCCCAGCTTGGGAAACCCTGAAGTAATGTAATAATACATTACAAGTCGTTAATAACAACAAATGGAATTCATTTTCTTTCTCTTTGTATTTTTATAGCAATATGGTACAAGATTACCATAGTTAAACCATTGAGATAAACAAGTTCGATCAAAAGCATTCAGAAAGTAGTCATATAATATTACCAAAAATGTGTAATGTAATGGATTACGTTACGAACTACAATTTCTGTCAGGTAATTTGGAATCAGTAACAGATTACAATTTGTAAGTATTCCAACTAGAATGTTATAGTGCATTGCTATGTGGTTTCTAGAGTGTTCTATTTGTTTTTTAAGGTGTTGCTAGGATTTTCTGCTTGGTTGCCAAGACATTCCTAGTATATTTTAGTGCGTAGCCATGCAACTGCCGCGGTTTTTCAGTTGGAAGCGTTAAGGTGTTGCTAGGAGGTTACAGGTGGATGTTAGGCTATTGCTAGAATGTTTTTTTAGTGCATTGCTATGCGATTGCTAGGGTGTTGTAGGGCCAAACTCTCACATTTTCTCTCCATGCCACATAATTTGATTTGTGTGGGGGATTGATGCTCGTTGTTAGGTTTTTGTTCAAACCTGTACGTACCAGTTTCTGGACCATTAAAAAGTCCTTCTTGTAGGCAGTAATGCCTTTGTTGAACAAACGTCGCTCCTCTGGCGTCCAGCTGTCAGAGCCTGTGCAGGAAACACAAGCGGTGCACGGAATCAGATAGAGGCTGCTGTCCATTTAGCCTATCCTCTTATAGAGCACCCCCACCCGCTAACACAAACACATCCGCACACAAAGGACAGAGACGGGGCAAACAGCCAGCACAGACATATCCAGACAAACAATGATGCCGCTGTCTTCTCCTAGGATTTAACAACATGCCACAGACACACTCCCCCTCCTCTCCTCCCGTACTCTACCCAGCAACCCACTCGGTCAGCCAGCAATCTCGCAGTCGAACCCCTCCCCTCCACTCCTCAGCTGCTTTTGTTTATAACTGAGACACGGAGCGTGGTTTGGAATGCCAGCACAGGGGGTGAAGGGGTACCGAATGCCGTATGGATTAACTCACATCACCTCGGCCATTAAAAAAAGGAAAGTGTGCTTGATGGTAAGAGGGACTTACCCGAGTAGTGGTAGCAAGCCAGAGGGTGCGCTTTGGGAAAGATGGGTTTTTTTAACAACAGGAGGGTGAGGGCTCCCTGAAAAATTAAAAAGAAAGTGAAATTAGCATGGTTGAGGAAACAAAACTGGCTGTGGTGTGTGATATGTTTCGGCTGAAGAGACAATCACAAGTTAGAGAAACACAGGTCAGGGCATGTTATGCCCTAGAGTGGATATGAAGAGATTAATGAGGGCAGGAGATACGCAATTCTGCAAGACCATCGCTATATCCTTAACATGTGTAAAAGGCTTTTGCTGAAGGCATTTATCCCAGCTGTGCAAGTCGCTGGATAATCCCTCTTGTTCTCGCCGCCTTTCTCCACCATAGTCTCTCAAGGTACGATAAATCGAGGACACCATAGTCTTTTCTGGGTCATCGAGCTCGAACGTGAGTTTTTTTTCTTATATATGGCCCTTTCTTCAACTTTTAATGATCTGGACAACCAAAGTTCAACATGTCGCAGCATGTGGACTTTATATTGAAGCCCCAAAAAGTATCTGGACACTTAAGCCATATTTAAAAATATATTAATGTCATTGCACCAAAAAACTGGGAAAAAGAATTGGTCTGTGGTTAGTTATTTTCTCATTTAGCTGTATCGTATGACATAAAATACATAAGTACCGCACTGAAAAACGCCATTAAAGGATTAATTCACAAATTTTTCTCCATATAGTGGACTTTAATGGGGATTTTTGATGGTCCAAAATTGTAGTTTCAAAGGGCTCTACATGATGCCATGAGGAAAAATAGTCTCGTCTAGCGAAACGATCGGCCATTTTTTTTTTACATTGATACACTTTTAACCACAAATAGTCATCTTGCACTAGCTGTGCGATACACATCCATGACTTCACGCATTACGTAATCAGGTTGGAAAGGTCACATGTCGTTAATTCTTCGTCTGTGTACTCTGGTTCAAGATGGTAGGGTAGGACGAAAAACTCCATCTGATTTTTTCTTCCAACTATAAAAACCACCCGACATCATAGTTTTACATCTTTTTTATAGGGCAGTTGTCTTTCTTTGCACGTTCGCTTTGTAAACACTGGGTCGGTACTTTGCCCACATCACGTGTGAACTTTCCAACGTGACTACATAATGTGCGAGGTTGAGCTAGTGCAAGACGAGCATTTTTGGTTAAAAAGTATTACAACTATTTATTTAAAAAATTTTAAAGGACCGATTGTTTTGCTAGAAAAGAGCCGTACTCATCAGCTGGGATCGCGTAGAGCCCTTTGAAGCTGCATTTAAACTGGATTGGTCTCTGTTGAAGTCCACTATATGGAGAAAAATCCTGGAATGTTTTCCTCATAAACCTTCATTTCTTTTTGACTGAAGAAAGAAATCTTGGATGTCATTGGGGCCAAGTAAATTATCAGAATTTTGTATTCTGGAATTGATCTAATCCTTTAAAAACATTTGGACTATAGAGGTTGTCGGAGACATTAAATGTCACAACACTGAGCAGAAAATGCATCTAGTCGCCTTAAACCTAACCCCAACTCAAACTCTAATTCAAAGTTATTTCTGGAAATAATTAATCATTGTTATAACATTTAACACAGGACAGATCTCATCACAGATTTAAATTTGCTGCTAAACCCGTCTGACATGCCTATTAATGTGTTAAAATATCTACAAGACCATGTTAGCTAGTGGTTAACACAAATTACTCATTTGCATGAAACACAAAGCAAAAAACAACTTACAATTACAAAACATAAGATGCAACAAGATAAAACTATTAAAAGCAACAACATGAAACCAATTGTCAGTGCATCTCTCTCTTATCACTGACACTCAATAAACACCACAAACCTCACAGAGAGTCGAGCTGACTTTCAGGTTCTGCAGAAGAACTTCACATGTGATACGAACCACAAAGCAACAGATAGCTTTTTATGTTGCAGTGTAATTGGCTCAGATGCACAACGCACATGATTTAGTCATGTTCAGTGTGTCGTTCTGGACATGAGCCTGTGATTGACAGGTGGTTGCTATGGCGGCGGAGTGACAGCTCAGCAGTAAGCGGCTGGCTGCTGTGTTCTTGCAGCTGCTGGCTCAGCTAAGCGAATGTTGAAAAGAATCATATCAACACACACGCATCAACACATTTGTGTTTTCATAAAACAGGCGTCATCAATTAGCAGGATGCACTGGTTTCACCTGGATTGCAATCAGTTATCATAAATAATGAAAGATGAAATGAAAGATTTCGTGGCCATGAATTAAAAATTCGTTACTATGACTTAAATTGTTCCCGCATTTAAGTTAAATCATGGGTTTTCTAGGGAAACAAATTAATGAAACATGGACAGCTGCCACAAATTAATATGTCGTAGGAACGAATTAACAAGCTGTAGGAAAGAATAGCCTATATCTGTCCTGCTCGCGTCCGCAGCCCTGTCAAAGCGAAGTGCCCGATATGCAACAATTATCTAGAGAAACTATAATTGAACATGACTTATTACTACATTTCAATACAAAAGAACTTTGTACTGTATCTGTTTTAATACACTTTTAAAGTTTGGATCATATTAAAAGCGTAGTTTGTACATTAGTAAATGATTTTCTTGTAAGATCCCCTTCACCGTCACTCACAGCCGTTTGCACGTGTTTTGAGCCGCACGCACCCCAAAATGAAACTGCTTAATCGACCATCGATAGCTTTTATCGATTATATCTCTTATCGACAATTAATCGATCGTCGATTAATCATTGAAATCCCTAATACAAACTGAAACTTAAAGGTCTTTACAGCAACCAGTCAAAATAAAAGTTTGGTTTCACTTTAAGAAACTGTGAATTTTTTATAAAATCAATTATTTAGAAATGCTTTTGACCATTACAACTTAAAACTGCAGTCTGTAACTTTTTCTTTGCTTAAAAATGATCCGGAATCAATATTTGAGAAAGAACATAACCAGCCAGTGTTTTAAAACTATCGCCTTACTTTAACCCGATTCACAATGGAAAGCTTATAATAATGTTTTCTAGTTTGAGTGGAACTGGTAGGTTTTCACGGGAGATTCGAGCATGGCACTGCGTCATTACGTCACGTCTGTAAACATGAAGTTTTCCGGCTAGTAGGCTATACCGCATGTGAAGATCCTGCAGGTGGCGGATCGTTTATAGCCTTTTCTCACTGCAGCTAGAATAACTAAATGTATTATTTTGATGGCGGACTGTAATCCAGAAAGGATTATGTGTTTATGAAACACACGTGAAGGAAATTAAATTATATTCTAGTTTTAAATGTGCTTCCGATTACAGATAGCCTGGGATTACACAAGATTTGTATTTTAAAGAAAACCAGTTCGAAGGGAGCATAGTTTGCTTTGTGGGTTAAAATAATTTATTAATATGAAATTCGAATGGTATAACAATTAGATATTAGACTGTACAGAAATTGAACCGGACCATGTCATTTACATACACACTTTCCATGTGCGTCACATCAGAACTTAGTTTTTTCAGGCTCTGCAATCAATAACTCCACAATTTAAATTTTAAGTCAGTAAGATGATCCCTAATCTGATATTTCCTGTCTCAGATGTCACCAGAGATCCTTAGATGACTCAAAAACAAACTGCTCATTCAGATATAGTCTACTCGTATGACAAACCCTCCATCTATCGCTCTCAGAGATCAGCAGTTTAAGAAAAGGAGCAGTCGGGCGTAAACCGGTTTGATTGGTACACAATACAGCAGGAAGCGCACTTAAAATATGCCAGTGTGCTACTGCATGACACTCACCATGACGTCACCCTTGCATTCATATAGGCAGTGCATGGACAGTTCCTGATTGGTCCCTCCTCCACGCAATGCACTCGAGCACGCCAGGTGCATGAGGTCATCCACTGCAGGGACACACAGACGGTCCAGGAAAGACACAGATTTAAACATATGGTCATGCGGATTTCATTTAAATAAGGCAGAATTGCAGAACATTTTCCTGCAACTTCCTTTCATTCAATGTAATGAATTAAAAAAAGAGAAGCTAATGTGGTATTGTGTGAGTTGTAAACCTCTTTGCTGCTGCTCAGTGTTGGCCTCCAGGTCAGGCAGTAGCGCCCACACCACGTCAGCCTTGTGTAGGTCGTGCTGCGCTGCCGAGCGCGCTCTCAGCTCTGGGACCGCCGCCTGATACCGCAATCCAATGTTTATCCGACTGCAAGAGAGAGTGAACATAAACAGGCTGCTGTAGCAATCCAAACTTAATTAATACAACATTTTAAATAGTGTAGTCCAAAAGCATCAGACCCCTAAAGAAAATGTTTATATTCTGCATTTTATCATTTTAAATACTTGTTTGTTGATCCTTTTTAATCAAAATTTGTTTTTATTTAAATTACTATATTATTAGCTTAAAGGGATCGTTCACTCAAAAATGAAAATTCTGTCATCAAAGGAATAGTTCACCCAAAAATGATTGTTGGTCCCCACTGTTGTCCGTAGTATGGAAAGAAATACGATACGTCAATGGGGACCATCAACTGTTTGATTACCAGCATTCTTCAAAATATCTTCTTTTATGTTCAACATGAAAAAAAAAATACTTTTGCGTTGTGGTACTCTCGTCAATGTGCTTCAAAAACTAACACGGAAGAGAATAAATTGTTGAATGAAGTTATTTTTCTTTTCTTGATTTTAATGATGATCTGGGCCTTGAATGTAATGGAACCATTGCTGTCTATGGGAGGGTCAGAAAGCTCTTGGATTTCCTCAAAAACATCTTAATTTGAGTTCCGAAGATGAACAAAGGTCTTACAGGTTTGGAACGACATGAGGGTCGTTATCGACATAAGGGTGAGTAATGACTGAATTTTCATTTTTAGGTGAACCTATCCCTTCAACAATTTAAGAAAAAGACTAACAGGAAGTTTGTGCAAAACCTAATGAGGATTATTTGAGAAACATCTCCAAAAGCTTTTGTGGACAGGGGTCACAAGAACTACTGGCTAAATGGGAATATTTATGGTTCAAAGTGCATTGGAAGCTAAACATGAGGCACAACTTAGTGCTGCTACTGAAACATGCCTCTGTAATGAGAAATTCCTGAGAAACAATCGCATTCCACCTCAGGTCAGTCCACAGGTAGTTTGTATTGTTTCTAAAGGTGTCTGCTTCACTAAACAGAACCATTTAAAGACTATTAAAGTTGTTTCAGACTGCCGTTTCAATTCAATTATTGCTTATCTTATTGTCAGCTCCTTTTTTTGAGAACTCCAGCATTCACAAGAGTAGATTTTGACCATGGGTATTTGCATAAAATTAGCACCCCATGTTTTTCAAAGCCAAATGTTCCAGTATCTGACTGCCAAGGTCTGGGGATAAGGCAAGACAGATTGTGTTTTATTATTTTGTTCCAGGATGTGCTTTCGTGGTGCATTGGCCAACTCCAAATTGAAGGGATCTGCAGCCATTCATTGTGTATGTAAGAGCAAAAGAATTTCAACCAAACATTGTTCTGACCATTAGATAAACCAGCTGGTACCAGTCAGAGAAGATATCCCATAATTCCCTCTGTTCAGCCACCATCCCCCACCCACTCTGTTCTTGAAAACATAGCTCCGAAATACCCCATGTATGATCCAAGAAACTCACCGAGATGCCATTTCCCTTAAACACACTACCACATCCACTTAACATAACAGCTCCCCAACCAGCTCCACTGTTAGCATACAAGCTAAAACCATGAATTTTGCATCTGCAGTTTACAACTTACAATCAAGTAATAGCAACATAACAGCACTGTAAAGCCTGTTTACACCACATGCATTAGCAGTGTGTGCTGCAGCATCTTCAACAGCAGGCTCACATTGTGCTTTCACACTGACAACGTTTATGCTGTGTAAAGCTGCAGCTCTGAACAGAACATAATGTGATGACTAGGCTGCTCTATTGAGTATTGTCTAAAAAATGTGAGAAAAACTATCAGCTATTCTGACTGACTGAATGAAATCTAGTAAGCAAGTAGCAAAATAAAAAAGCAAGGTTAACCAAGCAAAGAAAGTTATAATTTGGCCAGAAGCTTAAGCTAATTAAAGAAACTTGTGAAGTGTAATATGTGGGGGTGTTATTTGAATAGCGTATGTACTTACGGCTCAATGCTGACAGGTGTAGCCTCACTCATAGCAGAGAGAACTGGCGGGGTTAAATCACAGCTGTCTGGACATATACAAACAAAAAGACCGTACTTAGACGCAAAGTAAACAGTGTTTCTTATTGTATGTCCACCTATTCATGATATGCACATCCATTATGTCTAATTACGTATATCCTGGCTTGTTAGAACATATATCTTAGGCATACTAAGTCTGTTCCAAACCCTTATGAGGCACCTACTTACAGCACTTTAAGCTGTTCCAAACAGTAGGCAGCTCATTCTACTTGATTTTCCTCAATATTTTGGGTAGCAATTTAAGGCAGCAAAGCATGTCGCTTTTGTTAAACAGGTAACCCTAGCATGCATTAGGAGGAGCTTAGGAAACAAAATTAACATAAGATGGTGGACTTAGTCCTTAAAAACTCAATCCAATATTGAGTTATTAGAATTTCAAGTTGTTAGCTTAGCAACTTATGCTAACATCAAACTTTATTGGAATCAACTGTTCATCAAGTTAGATGTGGATTGCTACTTGTGTGATGCACATTGAGTTCCTAATAAAATTGTATTAAAAGATAGGACACTGTTTTAGAAGGTAGCTGGCTAGGCAGCCTACTAGGTTTTGGACCAGTACTTAAGTTTAGGTTTTTGGTTGTCATTTTAAGTCATTCAATTCTAAACAATTCATCTAAACCATAATTCGATTTAAGGTTGTATTTAACAAATGTATTAATGCACTTTGTATAGACAGTAAAAGGAACTCACTGGAGCGCAGGAGGCTACGGGTGGCAGATTTGGGAGTGGTAAGTGGGGGCATCCCCTGATTATTCACTGCTGCAGCGGCGGCGGCCGCCGACAGGAAGGTGGAAAAGTAAAGCCCCGAACCCTCTCGAACTGGGCTGAGTATGGGCGGGGGAGTGTAAGGCGGCATGTTGAGGGGGTTGTCGAGAAATCGGACAGGTGAACGTAAGTGGCTCTGGTAAGGTGTGATAGTGCCATAGACTGGTGGGGCAATAAAAGTTCCAAATTTGGGTGGGGGTATAAAGAGCGGTTCTGGACGAGGACGTCGTTTGACTTTGGCCGATTTGCCGTCAGCTTCACTTCCGCTCTCTGCTCCACCGTTCTGTAAAAAAAAAAATACTATATTGGTAAGCCAGGTAGAGCAGAAACCCTCTAAAATACATTCACCATATGCAATCTGTATGATATTGGTGTGTCTTGTCAGATCTCATAAATGTGGTAGTGAAATGGGGTGGGGGAAGGTTGGATTAGGGTGCAGAGAATGGGGGGTTGGCAGAAATGTGCGGATTATTGAGGAATTTGAATCTAAGTTTTAAGAGAGGGGGATGAAATAGATAAGCAGGCAAAGAGAAAGAGAGAGAGATCATGGGAATACAAAGGTATATTTAAAGGGGTCACGAACTGAGAAACCAAAATTCCCTTGATCTTTTGGGTCATTGTACTATAAAAACATACTATAAGTTTCAGAACTCAAAACTTTTTTGGTTAGTCTAAAAACAGTGCCTTATAAAATGTTTTTGTTAATTTTTCTGGTAATCAAATGAAGGCATAAAATATTTAATTAATTTATCACAATCGAATGAAATTTAAACACTTATTTTTTGTGCTGCACAAGAGGTTTACTGTTAAAAATTTAAAAGAAAACTAATGTGATTATTCCTTTAAAAATAAAGTTTTATTATTGATAATAATAATTAGAAGTAGTAGTAGTTGTCACGGATGTACTCACGGGGATCCAGGAACGAGGAGACGAGGATGTAAACAATCAAGGGTTTTTAATGGATGACGAACGGAGGAGATACAGGAACAGCGGGTAGGACATCAAGACACGGTTTGACACATGACATTAACAATAACCGACAAACACTAACTGGAAGGACTGGGGCTTTTAAAGACAGGGTTAACGAGGGAACTAAGGAGACACACCTGGAATCAAATTAACAATCAAGACACAGACGGGGACTAATAAACTAATGATGACATGAAACAGGAAGGACCAAATATGGGCACATAACACAAGGGTAAGGAAACAAAGTCTGAGGCGCGTGTATGACATAGGGGGGGTGGGCGCTCTGGAGGCCTCAAGGGACACGGAGACAGGACAGGACAGGAAGGGCGGCGCCCGTTCCGGGACCCATGGCGGAGCGGGGAGCTCAGGCAGCCATGGCGGGTCAGGAGACTCAGGAGGCCATGGCGGGTCAGGGAACTGAGGAGGCCATGGCGGAATGGTGGAGGACTATGGCGGATCAGGGTGCTCGGGCGGCCACGTCGGAGCAGGGTGCTCGGGCGGCCACGGCGGAAATGGTGGATCACTCAGGAAGCCTTGGCGGGTCAGGGGACTCAGGAGGCCATGGCGGATCGGAGAGCTTGGGTGGCCATGGTGGATCCGGAAACTCAGGAGGCCATGGTGGATCCGGGGACTCGGGAGACCATTTGGCGGGTAGTCCCCCCAAAATTTCCTTGGGGAAATTCCCCAGCAGGTACTCTGGAGAGCCGGACGGAACCAGCAGGGGCTCTGGAGAGCTGGACGGAGCCAGCAGGGGCTCTGGAGAGCTGGACGGAACCAGCAGCTCTGGAGAGCTGGACGGAACCAGCAAGAGCTGGACGGAGCCAGCAGGGGCTCTGGCAGGTACTCTGGAGAGCCGGACGGAACCAGCAGGGGCTCTTCTGGCTTAGGGGCTCTCACTACGCTCTAAAAGCTGCCTTAGTATGTTTTTGTTCACTTCTTTCTGGTAAGTCTCGGAGCAGGCACTGGAAGTCTGAGCAGGCACTAAAATATTAACTGGCGTGGAGCAGCCACTGGAGGGCACTGGCGTGGAGCAGCCACTGGAGGGCACTGGCGTGGAGCAGCCACTGGAGGGCACTGGCGTGGAGCAGCCACTGGAGGGCACTGGCGTGGAGCAGCCACTGGAGGGCACTTGGAGCAGCCACTGGAGGGCACTTGCGTGGAGCAGCCACTGGAGGGCACTTGCGTGGAGCAGCCACTTTGCGTGGAGCAGCCACTGGAGGGCACTTGCGTGGAGCAGCCACTGGAGGCACTTGCGTGGAGCAGCCACTTTCACTCGGGGGCGCTCGGGAAGCGCAATCACTCGGGGGCGCTCGGGAAGCGCAATCACTCGGGGGCGCTCGGGAAAAGCACGACTCGGGAAGCGCGAGCTCTCGGGGGCGCTCGGGAAGCGCAATCTTCGCCGTGGCCGGGCTCACGTGTGCCGCGAACGGCGTCAGATTTTGGACGAGCAGCGGACGGCGGCGGAGAAAATCACGAGCCGCGTGCCGCGGAATTGCTCCAGTTATTCTGTCACGGATGTACTTCCAGGAACGAGGAGACGAGGATGTAATCAAGGGTTTTTAATGGATGACGAACGGAGGAGATACAGGAACAGCGGGTAGGACATCAAGACACGGTTTGACACAGTAGTATTGTTGTTACATGGTGTCTTAAGGCTGTCAAAGTTACATGGTTCTTCACGTTAAACCAAACTTTTATTTTGACGGGTTACCATGGAGAACTTGCAGCTGCTGTATGTATGTGATATGACGGTAGTCAATTTAAACGGTAAAATGCTAATGAAGTGACTCTCAGAGCAGCTGGAGATTATATTTGTGTTCATAGCATCATATAGTGAGACGGCAGAGGCTGAAAACACTGCAAGCATTGTCCGTGCTTTAGTATGTGTGTGGAAAACAAAACAGTGCGTCTGCACTATCCACCATTCATTCATTGTGGAAATCATGGCGTCGTATGAGTGATATCAAATGCTTCCGCAGATTTGTAGTATTAATATATAATTTCACCTGAGCATTGCTAATCATGCATATTGCTTTGTTCTTGTCAACAGTATCTCCGCCATGATAAGCACTGAATGAATGACAGACTTTCCGTTGTAACATCATGTAAGGTAAATAAAAAAGAGGGTGACATCTCATGACCCCTTTAATGTTTTAACAAGATTGGTCAGTTTGTGAACTCACCTGGCCCGTGCTCTCAGACAGAGTGTTCCTCAGTGAACGTCGTCGAGAGACAATCACAGAAGTCTTGTAATCGGAGCAGCTCATGTCATGGGTGCTCAAAGGCCGTGAAGGCCAACTAGCTGAGATGGAGGCTTGCTCGTGATCCGGGGACAAGGAATCAGTCTGCTTCACTGGCACAGAGACTGGAATGACCAATGGCATGAGGCCGTCATCTCTGGGCCGCTTGGCACTCACCTGATCCACCTCAGCTACCCCTCGACCTGGACCTGTTGGGGCAACAGGGGGGCTCCAGGGCCTGTGTGGCTCTTGCTGAAAACACACAATTAACAGTCAAATTAATGGTTCAACAAAAGTCCTAAATCTCATCAGAGTGCATCCTTCCTCCTGCTCTAAAGACAATTTATATGCATGAAAAAAATGAGAGAGTGCTTAATAGCTGATAAGATATATTAGTACAGGAAATGAGGTTAGCTCAAAAACATCTTAATGAATCAACTGCAACCTCATTTCTGCTCCTGGAAGAAACATCTTGCCCTGCAGACCAGCAGCAGACTGCATGAGGATGTATAGATATTTGTCACAAGTGAATAACAATGGCATGCCAGCACAGGACAATGCCTCCATATAACCAGACTCTCCTGTGGGTATGTTAATGATTAGAGAACGGGTTCCTTCTGTGTTAGGTTTACTGAACTGCATTCATACTTCTCCAGGAACTTAAAAATAAAAAAAATCTATACAAAGGTGGCACTCGTAGCAATTTCACAATGCCAGCAAATTTCAAAACCGCTTTTAAAAAAAAATTATTATAAACACAATGATCTTTGAGTCAGAAAAAAGGCATTCTGGGAGGAGCACAAAACCCATGTTTCCCTTATTGTGAGAGCAATTCCTGTTTCTCCTCATTGCTAACTCTAAGCAAAGCATGATGAGAGCAAAGAAAATAAAACTACTGAAACTTCATTGAGATGTTGTGGAAATATGCAATGCAATATGCGTCACTACTACCATGTGTCTAACTGGAAGTTGCAAGAAAATCTAGAAATCCCTAAGGATGTGGCCTGTCTTATCTGAACTTCGGCCTTGCTGGCACCGCTAAGATATTCAGCTTAGTACATGAAGCCCTTGCAGCTCACTCACCCTTGAGCAAGAGCTGTTTTTCAGCCTACATTTAGAGTAGATGAGGTTTAGAGGCATAAAGTGACACCTGAGACCAAACAAAAAAAACCTCACTGACTTATGTACCTACTGGAGCTGGAATCAGCTGACCTGAGATTTGCTTTTTACTGGACCGTTCTTTCTGTTCTGTACGTTATCTGGCCCATAGATCAACCATATGTGTACACACACCCACCCTTTCTTTGTTATCATCTGTTGGACATCTTAAGGGAGTGCTGCTGTCCTTTTCAAAGGAAGTTCATGTAACAAGGAAAAGCAGAGTGAACTAAATAGAAACATTTAGATTAACTTGTTAAATTTGACTGCTAATTGCGCTAATTCTCTATATGCAGTAAAAGAATGAACAAACCAATCAATTAAAACTAGTCCATATTAGGGAAGGGCATTTTTAGCAATTTCTCATTTCGATCATCGATAAGTTTCAAAAACGATTAATCGAGTACTCGGGGGGCGGGGCGTGTGCGGAGGCGGGGTATGGCCGTAATGGAAATATCTGAATACTGTTATGAAAATTAATGTTTTAAAATAATAAAAATATGACATGAAAGCATGCCTATGAAAACATGAACTGTTAGATTATGATGCAGCAAAGTTATTAAAAAAGAAGCATCTAAAAAGCCTGAGGTGGCAGCTGAAGAGTGACTTTATGCCAATAAACTGAAGCCTGTTTCTATGACACAGCCTATGATATTAAACAGATAACTTAGATGCATAACATAGATGTTACATTACAACTTGTATCTGCACAAAAGGATGCAAGTGATTCCAGTGAACATATTCAATTGCGAGAGAGAGAGAAAGAGAAAGAGAGATAGAGAGAGCTCCCGCCGTGACACGCTTTCAACAGCGTGCTGCAAGGAAAGCAGAAATAGAATTTACTATAGATCACATTCTATAAAGTTCTAATTATAATGCTATGTTTATGAAATGCCAGTGAACTTAAGTTAAGCGCTATAGCGAGAGAGAGAGTGCTCCTGCCGTGATGCGCTTTCATAACAACGAGCTACAGGCAAGGAATTTACTATAGATTTCACATTCTATAAAGTTCTCATTATAATGCTTACGTCATTAATGTTTATGGCAGATTTGTGCTCTATTTTCATCTATATTATCAAGTGATTCCTAAAATTGCCTGCACGTTTTCGAAGACATACGAAGTACGAAAACAATTGAAATTGAAGTATGCCTGCTGTTAAACAAATATGACGAAAAAAGCACTGCTGCATTATTTTATCATCAGTATTTTTTTAAAAACATCTAAATATGACCGTTTCAAATAACTCTGTCAATATCGGGCATTGCATTTGAGCATGAACCTATAAAACTGGTAATACGCAGTAGAAGTCTGTGTCCAAATCTCACATTTAAATTTCCTCTACTGAAAGAGAGATAGGCTAACAAATAAAAGTGTAGTCTGCACAAAATTGTATTTGTTATTTTATTCATCTTGTCAAGAGTCTTGACTTAGATTTGAATTAGCCTATCTTAAGACACAAAATTATTTTAACATTTTAAGGGGGAAAAAAAGGATCAGAGAAAATAAAAATGTCGAAAAAAAATGCTTTTTTTCGTCTTGTCAGGATACAATTCGTTTAACGTTTACATAGGAAAAAGTGTCGCAGAGAGAAAATTAAAATGTAGGTTGTACAAAAATAGCCTTTGAGCTATTTGTATTCGTCTTGTCAAAATACTATATTATATTTACCACCGGTACAGCCTGCTCTGAGAACCGTTATGCTCTTGCTGCGGGCACAGACTCCGCTAATATAACTCGTGATGCAGAAAGCACTGTCCTGAGTGCAGGCTGTACCTGTGGTCTATAAGAATAAAGCGCAGATATGCTGATCTGAATGTACATCGGGAACAGGATGTTGTTAGACCGCCCGCTCCCGTTCAAATTACACCCGAGTTACCGACTGCCACCGCGTTTTATTCAGGAATTTAATCCCGCGGCACAAGAAATCTGGTCTGGTCCCGAGGTTCCCGCAGAAATGCAGACCTCTAATATGCAGCGCATTCAGCATGTTAATAAATGTTAATATCCCAACGCATCCTATATTAGATTAATCAGATATGCATGTAGCTAACCCCAGATATCACTACGTGACATCAAACCAAGCTTCTTTCTCTTCTCACGTCTATATTTTGGACTGCATACTGTGGCAAGCTAAACAATCAGAGCTCAGGGTGCCGCCTAAAAGTGCTGCTTTAATAAATCAGAAAAAAGAAAATCCACGATCATCGTTTTCATGATCGATCATCGCTGTCACGGCCGAGTACTCGATCGTTGTTGCACATCCCTAGTCCATATAAGCAGCATCTACTACAAGAGTTTGAAATCTCTTAATCTCCCATTCTAAAAAAAGAAGTGATTCAGTGACATTGCAAAATCAAAATTAGTTATGCAGCTCTTTATTCATGTACGTCAATGTTTAGACATCCTCAAGAGGGCCAGAGGGCTGAGGGTGGGGTGCACATGCTGGTATTTGTATGAGGAGTCCGTCAGGAAATAGTGGTGTGCAAAAGCCTTTTTTTTGTCTCGAGAGATCATGTGACTTAATGGCAACAGTCAGTGCCTGTACTAACTTTTCACTCCCCTATCAACTGAGAAACCCGCAGAACCTGTATGCATTTGAAACAAGTAGTGCATCCTCAATACACAACTTTAAGCAGATAATGACGTCAACTTCCCTTGGCTAAGGGTAATTTGTCATCCTTATGTCACAGACCAACTTTTCATCATAACAATGAATTTGCAAAACCACAATGTATTTTAATTTCTCCAACATGTTTGACTGAAAAACTGTCAGTTGTCTTACCTTGGCACTACGTGAGGGAAGAGATTCCCTTTCTGAAGCCTTCTGAGCCAAGGTTTCTAGGTTGACCTCTTGCGACACCCTCCTCTTACGTCGTGTGCTCTGGATTACACCTGTTGGAGCGGCCCGGATGTCACTGATCTCAGAAGCACCATTCTGAGAGCCTTGGGTGTGGAGATCAGTCGGCATGACAAATGGGTTATCCGAGCCAGGGCTTCCACCCTCTTTTGAAAGCCGACGTGATCTCCGGGGCCCAGGCTGTTGGGTCTCGGTGGATTGCTGGGGAACAGTTGAGGGAGGCTGAGGAACGGATTCTTGAGTCTGTGTTGACAGGGGATCAGTTGTCTCTTGGGACTGTCCTGGTGATGAGGGCTGATGCTGATCAAGTGAAGCAGCATGTGGCTTCTGGCCATCAGAGTAATTTTCCAATACATGCTGGTTCTGAAGAGGCTGCTCAGATTTTTGCTGCTGCTGCATCAAGTCTTGTTGTGGTTGAATCTGTTGCACATGTTGTTGTGGCTGTTGCGGAGTATATTTTAACTGCTGTGCTTGTTGCTGCAACTGTGATATCTGTTGTGGCTGTTTTTGACGCTGAAGTACCTGCTGCTGCTGCACCTGCTGTCGCATCTGCTGTTGCCGCTGTTGGAACATTATTTGCCGCTGCAGTTTTTGCTGTTGCTCCTGTTGCTGTAGTTGCTGCTGCTCATGTTGCTGTAGTTGCTGATGCTCCTGTTGCTGTAGTTGCTGCAGTAGTTGGGAATTCGCCTGTGTACTGTAATTCAAATTCGGCAAGGTCCGATTGCCCTGAACTACCTGATAGTATCCCGCTACCAAGTTCTGCTTGGGCTGTCCGAAAGCTATCTGAAAGGTTGCAGCACAGAATTCCCCGGGTTGGACTGTCCGTGCTGCTGCGGATTTAACATTACAGGCTTTTGTGTTTGCTGAAAGGCCTGCTGCTGTTCCCAGTCCATGCCCCGGCCAGGTTTGGTCGTATCCCTAAAGGTCTCTCCACTTATGTTAGACACTTGTTTTTCAGTTGCCCTAATAGTCGAAGGCTCAGGTTGCTGCTGCTGTACTGACATGGCCTCATGCATCTGCTTTGCAAAAGCAGCCTGAGCCCCCAGGTAAGGGTCAAAGTTCTGGGGCCAAGCGTTCATACCCTGTGACCAATTGTTTTGTCGCTGTTGGGGCTGCAAAGGTAGGTCTTGGTGTGACCACTTCATGGGCATCATCTGTTGGTAGTGCCCACGGCTTTGATCACTCTTCTCTGGGCTGAAAATGACAGAATTGAGGTACGTATGTGGTGCTTCTGCATTCAGGCTCTCCACACCTCCACTGTCATTATGGCCTGGCACTGAGGGAGGGACCCCAATGCCATAGTAGGGCTCTGTATGCTGGGAGGCCTCTTTCATCGCCACACCCTGATCGTTAAAGAAAGTGATGCGCTTGCCCGTTCTTTTTGCGTTTGGTTTCGGTTGAGGTTGCAAACTCATGACTTTCATGAATATAGATTCTGGGGAGTGGGAGATTAAGGAGACAAGAATTGAATTTCCCAAACCACAAAAAGTTGTCTCTGGTTTAATGAAGAGTCTTAAGAGTATTGCCCTTGACAAAGAACCCTTGATTGGTTTAATGACAGTTAATGGTCATCCAAACCTACTCAGCATGGTAGGAATGCAGGTAAGCTTTGCAGCATCTCCTGTTCAGAAATACTACTTTCAGTACGATGTAGCTCAAACATGTCCATTTGCTTTTTTCTTCACTGCCAAGTTTTCCTCTCCCGGGGTGTCAAGCTGGGTTGAGAAGTCTTTAGGTTAACTTGTTGCTCATTCATTGGAGACAACCTACGAAGAAAGTGGTGACAAACATCATGGTTAGCCTTCAGAGTCAATACTTTGGGCTTAGTGGGGGTTCATTGAAATAGCTGTTTCAGCAATTTTATGAATAGAACCCTAGAGAAAAGAATTTGAAAGGGAAAGGTGGATTGTTATGGGTTGGGGGAGCTGTGACGTTAGCAGTTTAGTGCACATAAAACAATGTTGAACAAACTGCAGGTAATTTATTCAGTATGAACAGAAAGTAAAAAACTAATCTTAGCAACCAACAAACCAAGATGACACATACGTGAGAATGCTAAGTGCAAGTAGGGGGGAAATGTGCACGTTGCCACAAATAATTGTTTCTAGATTGTTAGCAGAGAGGGAAACAGTGAAAGTGAGTAAGATGAGGAGAGATGTACAGTTAGACACACAATCCCACAGAGTGTGAAAATGTACTAGCCTAGTTTCAAAATGAGATTGTTTGAAGGTAATTCCCCCTACAGTTCACATTAACATCCAAATATTAACATCAAAATCAATAAAAGTTTATCATTAACCTGCTATACCCAACTCTCATAAATCATGGAGGGCTTGCGTTTTGTTATGAGCATGTGCATATATAGCAATGAAATGCATAATGAATAATCTCGGATATCTCAGAGCTTATCTCAAAATGGTTAACTCTTGAGAGCACATTTATTAAAATAAATAAATCTTCATGCAACACAAATAAGTTCAAAGCACTCTACATGATGATTTAACATATTTATTTTGTGATCTATATTCAATAAGAATGGTTTAGTGTCCTTTAATTATTTAACGCACATTAGTGTTTCTGCTTTTAGCCTAATAACACTGATTACTTGTGCAAAAATCACTTTAGTGCCCATCTCACATGGCTTTTTTCTTTATTACACCCACCAATACAAATGTTCTCTATGCTTAGTATAAAATAGCACTGAAATCTAAACTTTGTGCACCTGAATGCTTCCAATGAATGGTTTCTTATTACTTACAGCATATATATTGCCAGCTAAATTACATTATAAATACACAACACCCGCTTTTACACCAGGTATTTTAATTACTAAAAGGAATCAAAGGATATTATAAAAAGGAAATACTCTTTTTTTTAAGCACGAATAAATGCAAATGAACATTTACCAACTTCAAGTTCACATTGTTATGTAAAAAAAAACTAAATAACTGAGCATTCTGTTGTGCATACAGAGTAGTTTCAAAATTAACATTCATTAAATTACACTACATTTGACCAAAATCAAATATCGTGAAATTCAACACAGTATAAATACTCCGTAACTCAAAGCAGCCATTTAAAGCTGCAGTATATTCAGGGTTGTCGCAACGCAATGAGAAACACCCCTAACTGCTATCCCAACAATTGCATCAACCAAACCAGCGTCCACTTAAAGTGTGAGGACCATATTTCAGGTCAAGTTTACCTAACACATTTCAGTGCATTACGTTTTTTATTCGAGTAATCCAGCGCATGGCGTTCTGCTGAAAACTGCGCGCAGTGAACGCACATACATGTCATTACATTGGCAAAACAACACAAGACCCAACGATGCACGGTTACACAAGCCACGGTTTTAACAGGTGACAATAGAACGCGTTTAATAAGCTTGTAACGTCAAGTACGGTTACATAATCGTACCTAGTTCTTAATTTAAACCGCAAACGAAAGCAGAAGAGACTCAAGTGCTGAGGCATGATCAAGAATTCCCCTCAGAGAGAGTGCTTGTGGCTCAAGACCTAGTCAGCTGCCTCAATAGACAGCATTTTAGGGGGCGTAGACACAGAACTGGGTCTCTAGTGTATCTAGTTTTAAAAAGTATATCTACTTTTAAAAAGGAATAACGTTAGTTCACCCAGTAATTAAAATGCGGTCATTATTTACTCACTCCCTCGTTGTTCCAAACCTGTATGACTGTAATTGTTCCGTGGAAAATAAGATATGAAGAATGACAGCCATTCACTTTCAATTTGTGGAAAAAGACACGCAAAAAGTGAATAGTGACGGAGAATGACTAACATCTTGTTTTGTGTGCCATAAAAAAGCAAGTCGTACGGGTTTGGAACAACACGCGTGTGAATAAATGACAGAAACAACACGCGTGTAAATAAAAGACAGGGCTCTCATTTTGTGCTACTATCCCTTTAACTTCAACGCACTGTTTTATTTACGCGACGCAGGACGGCCGCGTTGCGTTCGAACGTTCGAAAAGCGCATTCAAGCCCCTCAAACAGCTGTCTGGGTAAACAGCTCAATATATTTTGAGACACAGACAGAGTGTTTGCATACTGGGTGCCCTCCCTGGACCCCCTTCCTAGCGAAGCCAGCTCAGCGCTATTTACCAGAAGTCCTTTGTTGCAGAAAAGGGATTATCCAGTCACTAATTCCGTGTCACACTGCAACAAAGTGAGACAACAATACACCCTATGAAGCATGCTTGAGCAGCAAAATAATAAAAGTGGTAAATGACAAGCCCACCCTCCTGTCTCTTCCTAGTTGTCAACTCTGGTGAATGTAATGTGTGAGCAAGTTTGTTCATGCTTTCAGTATCACAAGGCAGTACGAGGCACACGTAGCGCACGCTCGAATTCGACTAATAAGTTAACGCAGTTAATATTAATGATATACACAGCATGATTTCGGTTTGCTAAACAGTTAACGTTATAAACATTTCATATTAGGCGCTTAAAAAGCATCCTTACCGTGCTTGCTATTTTCTACGTTTGCTTTCAGGTCGCCCTCAGAACAACTGCAAGGTCCAATGCAACAGTAGAGAAATGACTGCATGCTTATCCACGATTGAGTCATGCAATGCTGACCTCACTCCAGTAATATTCAAGTCAAGAGGTAGATCCTTGTGCATACGAAACCACCAAGAAATGGAAATGGAGGGCTTCTTTGACAAAATGGCGTGGCGTTTTTCAAAACAATTGCACGCGATTTCGTTATTATTGCACGCGCATGCGAATAAAAACGCCGAGAACAGTGTAGTTCACTCGTACATGAAGTATGGAACAACACATTCTCTATCAGCTGAAGTCTTGTGATCCCCTACTGTCCCATTGGCCACACCCACTTCCGCTACCATATAAGGCCTTTCCCTTCCATGCGGGGCGCTGTAAGTTACAGAAAATGCACAAGCCATGCGGGAAATTCCGTCACTGGGAAACGTGCTTAAGAGCATGGTTTGTACCAAAAATACCTGGATCCAGTGAATGAATTGCAGTATATGTGGTCAGTGAGCAAAAGACGAGGCACGTGGTTCAAACTAGTAGAAAACCAGCAATTCAGAGATCGCCTTTATGAGGTTAATCATAACAAAAAAAGGCCAAGCTGTGTGGGGGTTTGGATTGGGGACCAGGGAGTGTTGTAACACTAAGTTGAACCAATAGCCTACGAAATGAGCTACAGGGGTGAAATCACTATGACCACCACCCTCCTGATATGACAGTATACTATAAAAATACACAGGATACAGGACAAGTATGTCTCCATTTTAATTTGTGATCATTATCATCTGAATGAGCAGTTGAATTTGACATACAACATCCGCATAAGCTTTTCATCTACATGTTTAAGAACGAGAAATATCATGTCTGAGCAGGTGGGAGGGGTTGTAACACTATCCGGTGCACTTCTACTGGATACAAAGATTGTCCCATTTCACAATGCACTGTATAGGCCTACATTTCCCACAATTGTGAGTGTCTAACACAAACGTGCAAGCACAAAGTTTTAGTTTTTTTAGATGGACTGTTATGATGATTTTTCTTTTTTTATATAATGTACAGTTCTAACATTATATTTTGGTATTAAATTACAGAAAATTAGTTAACTCTGCTGCGTGAGTGTTTCTACTTCAATGGCTGAGAGTATATATATATATATATATATATATATATAGTTTTGCCATACATTGCTATGGGGCAAAGAGAGTTCCCTTTAGAATTACTAAAAAGATGCCACTAATCTTAGTTCATCGCAATTTCACAAAGTTACGTTATAATCAACGAAGGTCTCTACGCTGCACAATGAATCTCTTATTTACATTACATCGTGTCAACACTCTTTTATTATGAGAGGATTTGTGCTGCTCCGGTGATTTGAGTGGTGAGTGGATTCAAACTTGTGAGTGGTGAGTGGATCCAAACTTAAACACCTTTGATTGGCTGCTGCATTCAAGAAATCAACAGACATGTCTATATTGGCTATATTGCTCAACATTGCACAAGCATGTTGAAATAGAAAATGATCCCCAGAGTGCAAACCATAACGCACTGGATAGTTTGCTAAATCTGCAATGAAATGCCATTATTACAGCTTTAACTGAGGGTGCTATTGATCTCGTTTGAGGGTGCTTAGCACCCTCTAGCACCCCCGTAGAACCGGGCATGTTCTCTGATCTGACCATGACGAGCAATCTCTTGATATTTTTTCCTTTTTTGTAAAGTCATAGAAATGCGATCATGAATGCGATCATCATTTTCTTTTGCTATTAAAACAAATGTGAATGAAAAAATGATTTGTTTTAGTTGTGTAAAGGCTTCACTGGCTTGTTTCCAGTTTTTTTCTATTGAATTTTAAATTAAAACATTTAAAATGAACAGAAATGAAGTGATTAATGGTGTACAGCTCGATTACCTCAAAAAACAATCACGCATTACACTTAAAATGTCCATGTTTTAAGACTGTTACGCTCACTAGTGGGTTATAACATCACTCTTTGTACTCGACACTAATTTACACAGTTCAGAGATAAATTGTGCATTTCTAAACTACTTTAACATGTATCAGACAAATAAGAGAATATTATTTCACAATCTTAGAGACTGCTGGAAGAAGAAACAGAGTGTTACAACCGTTAACCCTCCCCACTCCCATTCATTCTAAATCATAAACATCTTAAAGACATCTACTGGACATCTAAAAGGAAACGTCCTATAGACATATTGCAGATGAGCAAGCACTCTAAAAAATACGTCCTCCAGATGTAAAAACAGATGTCTCCATGATGTACTGTGCAAGCAGGGCCTGAATGTAATGTTACACTAGAAACATACTCACTGATACAATTGTTATCAATTTTACAGGGGAACATTGTGAACATTATTATGATAAGTGTGCGCAGTGTCAAGGCAACTGCTGTAAGACGGACTCCCTTTTTAACAGGATTTGTGAAACTTCTGAACTCTGCGTAACACTAATCACGCCTAGAACCGGGAGCATT
Source organism: Ptychobarbus kaznakovi (assembly GCA_027422405.1). NCBI lineage: Eukaryota > Metazoa > Chordata > Actinopteri > Cypriniformes > Cyprinidae > Ptychobarbus > Ptychobarbus kaznakovi. The sequence goes on from CM049806.1 coordinate 9,548,106, forward strand.
TGTGCATGCGTGCAGAGGCTCAGCAGCACGGACATGATCGAGCATGTGCTGCCGTGAGTAAGGAGACACCCACAGGCCTCATCGTATCAGTGTTCCTGTACTCGCTCTCTGCCGTGCCTTAAAATAAAGTGCAAAGCCACCAGACATGCAGCCAGCCATTCACTGGGTATGGCATGTGCGGAGTGTACCAGCCTCAATAAACAATCCGATACCTCGAATGCTGTTCAAGTGTGTAAAATATAATTCTCAGACATTACAATAAGTAGATGCATATTGCAGGCAGCCTTCTTGCATTCTTAATCATAAAATGTAGATGGGCGCGGAAATGCATGCCTATTTAATAGTTACAATGCACGCATGATTCCCAGCCAGAAATCAAACTGGAAGTGCATAACCGATTTTGAGATGTAAAACCCCCTGCTCTCGTTGTTGTGATGGCTTAGGTTTATATGACACAGTTGTTGTTGTTGTTGTTGCAACACCACCAAATGTTGCACAACGGTAACATAATCAATCATAAGGCAGGTACAGAACTGACACAAGCGCTATAACACGGTCACTTGTTTAAAGGGAACGCTTGCATTTGATAACGAGAGAAGAAATCGTTAGAAATGTGTTGCAATGCAACTGTTCCTCTGATAAGCACTTTCTGTCGCTCACATGTGTGGTTGCAGCGCTTGCTGCGTTCCTGCAACAATGTGTTTACATGAAACGCCGCTCGCAACACTGACAAAAGCGCATCTAATTGTTTCTGTCAAAAGTAGGAACCACCCAAACGAATTCATTCTCCAGAAGAACAAGGTCTTCTTTCGACGTCCTGCAGAAACTCATCATAAATCTATGTTTTACGAGTGTAAATACATTCATACTGAGTCTAGTTGGAGTTATTGCGTATTACATTACCTCTAAAACATCTGCGACGCAGCTCCAGCGATCCGGATCTTTTTCGCGTTGCTTTCAAGAAAAAAAAGGGAGAAAAACTTTAAGCCTTTGCCTGTAGCGTCACTTCCTCGTTAGTAACAAGAGCGCCACCCGCTGCATATTGCACAGTGATGTAATTTTTATCTTGCATCTTTAATACAGGAGACACCTTTAGTGAATGTTGTGGCAAATGTACGATCAAACATACATATATACAACTCCTCATCCTAATTTCATGTGTGCTAAAAAGCAATTACTATAAAAAAGACATTTCTTTAACGACCCCATATGAACTCACATGGTAAAGATTCGCACTAGTGTCCAAAGTAAACACACACGCTGTGTCCGAATAATTCCTGTGAATCGTTTCTGAATCAGTTTAACCTTTTCACAGAAACTTCTGGAAGATTTGTTTACGAATCGAATCAGTCCGAGAGGTTCTCGATATCTAGTCAACAACTTCGACTCATATGATTTTAATAAAACTTGCAAACGCTTCAATCAAAATATTAAAATGAAATGTACAAGGGTTTAAAGTTAATTCAAGTTATATTTAGATTTTAAATGACTTTAGAACTAGTTTGGAACTAACATGGAACTACAGTGATTATGCTTATTATTGTTATGATGTTTTTAAATGTTAATGTGCATTGTGTAATAAAAAGAACCGGTTCTTCGGAATTGAAATGTTCAAAGGAACCGATTCGCGAGCCCGAATCCCATCATCACAACCATCATCCAGGTTGCCAATTGGCGGGTTGCCCAATTGGGCTTCTTTTGATCGGCTTGGACCGGAGAATAACGCATTGGGCTTTGGGTAGACAGTGATTTGGCTGCTTTTGTAAAGCCGCACAATCAGCTGCTTTTTTCTTCGCTTTTATCTTACGAGTCAATCTTACATATGTTCGAGCTCAAATATCAACTCCTCATCCTAGTGCAGTCATGCTATTTTTCCTAACGCAAGCAATCATTTTAACAGAGATGACAAAATTTACCATCTTTTATGTTGGTGAGATGTGATGACTCGTGAGTGATTGGGTTTTGGCGCTGTAAAGGGCAAAATTTAAATGTGCAGCTATATATTTGAACTCATTCACATTTTAATAGACTTCAACAGTTAAGTGAGTGTCATGGCAAAACATAAATGTGTCCGAATCATTAAAGAGAATCTAAGTTTTCTGAATCAGTTGAATCTCGTGGATTTTGAAAGAAGACTCTCAATGGTAACTGAAATAAGAGAACATTGAATGATTTAATATAAATCATACGAACATGGACATAAATGCTGAATCAGTAACATCTTTTAAACCGTCCAAACTCTTGTATACTTGGCATTGACATCTGCTGGACTTGAACAGTTTTGACGTGCTAAGTTCTGCATTATGTTCTAAAATGTTTACTTCATGAAATACGTGATTGTTAAAGCACAAGAGAAAGTTAAGCATTGCTTGTTATTGTTAAATAATTAAATTTTGCTGTCAATTATCATACAATGTATCAATGAATAACACCTAATTTGGCTGTAGGGTAATTCGAGATTATATTTCGATTTTCACTTGATTTGTGCACTTTTTTGCACAAAAAGTTTGCTTTTTCTTACTGTGGATGGACATTAAAACAGATGCCATGTGTTCCTCCGGGTGTTATCATATTAATTCCTTATTGCCATTTTGAAAAGTTTCCTGGTCATTTAATTTGCATATTTTCAATGACTGTCTTTACGCATTTTCCCTGTTGTGATTCATGTTCCTGGAATTTATTTATCTTTAAATACCTAGATTTTTTGTCCGGTATTTTGAGAAGATAAAAGTGATCCTTATGAACCTTGATTGAATGGTAATACAATATATCACATTATTGTGCAGTTAAAATTTGGGCTGGTTTTTGTTGAAGTGGGCGGGTTTCTGGTGAGCTTTTGGCTGGAAATCAACCCGATCTGGCAACACTGCCATCATCACAACACATGCGACCAGATCTTTAAAGCTCATGCAGCCAATCAGACGAGCTCCTGCGAGTCATGTGATTATTTCAGGAAGAAATGCAGTCGCTGCAAGCAACATTTTTGAGAGTTGCATTATAAATAACTACACGATTTCTCTTATAAAAACATTAAGTAGTAAAAGAAGGGAAAATGTTAAATGTAAAAAGAGTTGTGTTGAACTCTCGACCAGGTAAGCCATGTTGACGTATTTGCAAGTTTACAAATCATTAACAACAGTAGTCCAATAATCATAGATATTACTGTGCCGCATGTTTCTCCAGAACTTAAGTTAATGTTTTTACCCCTAAATATGATTAGGCAAAAATGGTCATCCGGTTCCAGAGAATTTCCGTGTGGAGGAGATTATGAAATCACCCGAGCTGAAAGAAGGTCAAGTGTTAGTCCGCACACTCTTCCTCTCAGTTGACCCTTACATGGTGAGATGACCTTACTTGTGTTTATTATGGAGGTTTCATGAAGGAAATTCACCAAATCCATTCATTTCATGTGGGAAATACAGTATAGTTCACTATATTCATACAGTGAATATTTCCTTCATGAACTCTCAACCTATAATCAATATACTACAAGGCATTAACTTATTCACTCATGCATGAAACAATATTAACACCAATCTCAATGCAGCGCTGTCGCATGAACGATGATACTGGAGCTGAATACCTGTTGCCATGGAGATTAGAGGAGTGTGTGGATGGAGGTGGAGTTGGTGTAGTGGAGGCCAGCCAGAATCAGGCATTATCTGTGGGCACTACTGTCACCTCCTTCAACTGGCCGTGGCAAACCTACGATGTGATGGATGGCAGCCTTTTGCAAAAGGTGTAGTGTTCATTTTGGCTAGTTTGAATAAATACTCTTCATGTATATGGATAGGGGGTGTGTTTTTGCACCCTTCCTGTTTTTTGTTGCATATTGTCTCACTTAAAAGATTCAAATCATCCAAACTAATTGTAATATTACACAGAGATAATACAAGTAAATACAAAATGCAGTTTTTAAATGATGATTTCATTTATTAAGGGAAAAAAGCTGTCCAAACCTACCTGGCCCTACGTGAAAAAATGAATTGCCCCCTCCTGTTAAATCATGAAAGAACTGTGATTAACCACATTATTTTAGAAATATGAGTTAAATCTCACTAGCCAAACCCAGGCCTGATTACTGCCACCATGATTACTGCCGGACCACTTAAATAGAGCCTGTCTGACAAAGTGAAGCATGCTTAAAGAGCAACACATCATGCCACAATATAAAGAAATTCAAGAACAGATGAGAAACAAAATAATTGACATGTATCAGTCTGGAAATGGTTATAAAGCCATTTCTAAGGCTTTGGGACTCCAGCGAACCACGGTCAGAGCCATTATCCACAGATGGAGAAAACTTGTAACAGTGGTGAACCTTCCCAGGAGTGGCTGGTCTACCAAAATTACTCCAAGAGCACAATGACGACTCATCCAGGAGGTTATAAAAGAACCCAGAACAAGATCGAAAGAACTGCAGGCCTCACTTGCCTCAATTAAGGTCAGTGTTCATGATTCAACAATAAGAAAGAGACTGGGCAAAAACGGCATCCATGAGAGAGTTCCAAGGCAAAATCCACTGCTGACCAAAAAGAACACAAAGGCTCGTCTCACATTTGCAAAAAAAAAAAATGTTGATTATCACCAAGACTTTTGAGCAAATATTTTGTGGAATGATGAGACAAAATTAACTTTTTGGAAGGAGCGTGTCCCTTTACATCTGGCGTAAAACCAACACATTATTTCATAAAAAGCACATCATACCAACAGTCAAACATGGTGGTAGTGTGATGGTCTGGGGCTGCTTTGCAGTTTCAGGACCTGGATCACTTGCCATAATTGATGGGACCATGAATTCTGCACTCTATCAGAAAATCCTGAAGAAGAATGTCCGGCCGTCAGTTTGTGACCTCAAGCTCATGCGCACTTGGGTTATGCAGCAGAACAACGATACGAAACACACCAGCAAGTCCACCTCTGAATGGCTCAAGAAAAACAAAATTAAGGTTTTGGAGTGGCCAAGTCAAAGTCTGGGCTTAAATCCGATTGAGATGCTGTGGCATGACCTTAAACAGTTCATTCATGCTTGAAAACCCTCCAATGCGGCTGAATTAAAACAATTCTGTGAAGAAGAGTTGGCCAAAATTCCTCCACAGCGATGTGAAAGACTCATTGCCAGTTTTCGCAAACGCTTGATTGCAGTTGTTGATGCAAAGGGTGGCACAACCAGCTATCAGATTTAGGGGGCAATTACTTTTTCACGGAGTGCCAGGCATGTTTTGACAGCTTTTTTCCCTTAATAAATGAAATCATTATTTCAAAACTGTGTTTTGTATTTACTCAGGTTATCTTTGTGTAATAAAAAAAATAGTTTGATGATCTGAATCATTCAAGTGTGACAAATATGCAAAAATAAAAATAAAAAAAACAGAAAGAAGGCAAAAACTTTTTCACACCACTGTATGTGTACTCGTTCTTGCAGGTTGACCCCGAGATGGTCGACGGTCAGCTGTCGTATGTTCTAGGAGCGGTGGGCATGCCTGGCCTCACTGCTCTTTTAGGTGTGAGAGAGAAGGGTCATGTGACTCCAGGAAGCCACCAGACGATGGTCATCAGTGGAGCAGCTGGAGCTTGTGGGTCGATTGCTGGACAGGTAATATGTAAGTGGAAATATGAAATCGGTCTGTTCTCTATGGAAAGATTTAGTTTTGTCAAAATTTTATAAGTATTTGAAAATAGTTATTATAAATTAACTTTCAATATTTAGGCTTGCTAAGGCAGATTCTTCATTTGATGCTCTTTTTTTGACTGTTAATTTATTGAAAAAAGGTAACACGTTAGTATAGGGATAGGGACCAATTCTCACCATTACTAATTGCTTATTAGCATGCCTATTTTTAACATATTGGCTGTTTTTTAGTACTAATAAAGCACATATTCTGCATGACCTTATTCTATATCCTAATCCTAATACCTTAACAACTACCTTACTAACTATTAATAAGCAGCCAATTAGGAGTTTACTGAGGCAAAAGTCAAAGTTAATGGTTTGTTAATAGCGATAATTGGACCTTAAAATAGTAACAAATAATAATTCATATACATTAACTTGAATACACCTCTTCTATGATGAGTTCTTTTTTTTTATTTTGGGGGACATAAAGTCAAAATTTGATAATACAACTGATTCAATAATAAAGAACAGAGAACTCATTAAGTAATTACATTCTTACATATAAATTCTTAAATATGAACCTAGTTTAGTATAATAATTTATTATTGCTTCGAAAAAAGCCAAATGACATATTTGTGCATAGCAAATCAAAGTCATTTGGTGCTATCAAAATGAAAAAAAAAAAAATAAAGGAAATGATATCATAGACAGGACCCCTGCATGACTATGTCAAGGTTAATAACCAATCAGATAATTCAAAATTGGATGTATTATGATAAGATGGGGTAAAAAATGGTGTCTGGTGTGACTCCCAGAAACGTAATAATATGTATTAATATTTCAAGATTTTTTGTATAAAATATAAATAATATATATATAATAAAATATAAATAATAAATATCATAATAACCTTTTACATTGAAAAAAACTGTATTTATATTTATTGCTTCATATTTTTTTTTATAATTAAGAATGCCTAAAAGGATAAATGTGGCTAAAATAATCTGTACAATTTGCTATTATATTGAACACTTAAAGTAACATTATTTGCTTCTTGTATTAAGCTCGTTCTTTTGCTTTTGTGATATACAGTATGCCATGTGTGATTTGAGTTTTGCTCTGTGTTGTTTCAGATCGGCAGACTGGATGGTTGTGAGAGAGTCGTGGGGATTTGCGGCTCTGACCAGAAATGCCAGGCTTTGGTAACCAAGCTGGGTTTTACAGCAGGAATAAACTACAAGAAAGGAGATATCAGCTCATCGCTGAGGGAACACTGCCCCACAGGCATTGATATATACTTTGACAACGTAGGCGGTCCTATCAGCGATGCTGTTTTATCACAGGTTCAGTATGTCCTGCCTTCAGTTTTAATGTCAGTTTCTGTGGGTCATTTGTGTTAAAGTGCAATACTCTCCCTGTGCAGATGAATCCCGGTGGCCACGTGATTCTGTGCGGCCAAATATCACAGTACAATAAGGATGTGCCTTACCCACCTCCTCTTAGTGAGGATACCCAAGAAACTTTGCGTCGCAAAAACATCACAAGGTACAAGAAAATAGCTAGTGAAACCTACTTTGTTGATTGTATACATTGTATCATATTACCAAATTGTAAGCAATGCAATATGTTCACAGGGAGAGATTTGTTGTATTGAACTACATGGAGAAGCATGAAGAAGGTCTTGTGCAGCTCAGCCGCTGGGTAAAGACAGGCCAGATAAAGGTAAATCTACCACAGTCATGTTTCCTCACATGAAAGATGCCATAAAAAGTGGCCTCCTGGGGAAGCTAGGTTGCTGCTGGAAGAGGTGTTAGTGAGGCCAGCAGGGGGTGCTCACCCTGTGGTCTGTGTGGGTCCTAACGCCCCAGTATAGTGAAGGGGACACTATACTGTAAAAAGCACCGTCCTTTGGATGAGACGTTAAACCGAGGTCCTGACTCTCTGTGGTCAATAAAAATCCCAGGATGTCCTTCGAAAAAGAGTAGGGGTGTAACCCCGGTGTCCTGGTCAAACTTCCCCATTGGCCTCTGACCATCATGGCCTCCTAATCATCCCCATACACTGATTGGCTTCATCACTCTGTCTCCTCTCCACCTGTAGCTGGTGTGTGGTGGGCGTTCTGGCACAATATGGCTGCCGTCGCATCATCCAGGTGGATGCTGCACATTGGTGGTGGTTGAGGAGATTCCCCCTTCTATGTAAAGCGCTTTGAGTACCCAGAAAAGCGCTATATAAATGTAACAAATTATTATTATTATTATTATAAACCTTTTGTACATTGTGTCTCTCCTCTTCATTTTACAGGTGTTGGAAACTGTTGTAAATGGTATAGAGAACATGGGAGGTGAGAGTTTATTATTTTCTCATGTATTGAAGTGTACTTCGCATACATATTGTATAACTGTCTATGTTTATTTTAATGGATGTATGCACTGTGCATATTTCAGAGGCGTTCTGCTCCATGATGATTGGAGGCAATATCGGTAAACAAGTTGTCAAAATTTCAGACTGAGTCAAACGTCTGCATCTGGAGGACTTGTGGAGGCGGTGCAGTCATTATAAATCTGGGCTGGTAACTGAAAGGTTACTAAAAAGACAGTTGAGGTTTCTCCAGTGGGACTGTCCCTTTAAGTGTGCTGTTAGTCATTTTGAATAAAGGCATCAGTTAAGTTGACCTAAGATATTTAAAATAAAATTAAAGGCATAGTTCATCCAAAAATTTAAATTTTGTCATCATTTACTCACCCTCATGTCGTTCCAAACCTGTATGAGTTTTTATGTTGAACATAAAATATATTTTGAAAAACGCTGGTAATCCAACAGTTGATGATCCCCATTGACTTCCATAGTATTTATTTTCCTACTATAGAAGTCAATGGGCACCAACATCTGTTTGGTTCTTTAAAATATCTTCTTTTGTATTCAACATAAGAAAAAATCGTATATAGGTTTGGAACGACATGAGGGTAAATTATGACAAAATTTGTATTTTTGGGTGAACTATTCCTTTAATTTAAATTTAAATAAATGTAATAATGTGTGTCTTGCTCTAATTGTCAATTTTAAAATAAATTTAGTGTCAGTTTTTGGTAAATATAGATAGTTTCAAGCACTGTTTGAGGTTTGACACTGAAAATGCACATATATAGTTTAATAAGTGTTTGGGGAAGAAGTCCCTTATGTTCACCTAAGGAAAAAACAGGAAAATTGTGATATTAAGTTAAATTTTTTTATATTTTAAAATGTAATTTATTCCTGTGATGGCAAAGATGATTTTGAAGCAGTCATTACTCCAGTGTCAAATGATCCTTCAGAAATCAATTGTAAGAAAAACTTCAGTTTCCTTATGAACTAAGTTTTGGATCACTTCTGTATTCACTTATGCGGAAATTACATCTAACATCAATCTAATATGCAGATTTTCTGCTCAAGAAACATTTCTTATTATTATCAAGTGCAGATTAATATTTTTCAAGATTCTTTGACTTTTCCTCCTAAAATATTTGAAGATATGAAAGTCTTGCCTTTACATGAAAAAAACACAACAACAAACCTTGTCACAATATGAAACCCCTTTACTTTGTTGTACATAAATACAGCCAAATAAATCAATTCCAATGCAAGATGATTCAGAGTTGCAGAAACATGACAAATATAAATCGAGGTCATTTCATGTGGGAAAAAAAAACAGAATAAAGAATCAATTTTATGGACGTATTCTGTGGTAAAGCAAATTTTTAAAGGAGAATTCTGATTAAATTCCAAGTAATATGTATTCATTGTTCACACAAAAGAAACGATTTTGTACCTTCCACAAAACAAATGTGAACAGCACTTTCCAGCATGAGTGGAACTACAAAAGCCACGTGACCACAGAAACCCAGAATGCCCATAAAACAGTGCAGAACAACTGGAAGGAATATACATTACAATATCAATGTGGATGGATACAATAACGTAATAAAAAAATCAAATACGGTAATTAAAACCAAATCACATTTAAGCAGATATTTCATCATCAAACATTCAAAGTCCTATTGGTTCACCACAAATCTAGATTAACATACCGAGTAAATGTGGAATCTTCTAAAAAGGTTCGTTCTCATCATCATGCGCCTTAAAACTGCAACAAAACTCTTTCACAAAAAAACCTAGAGCAGTCTATTGTTCAAGTCTTCACTTTCCTGAGAGACAACAGAGACCTTGAGTGACCTGAAACAACAGGAATGTCAGTGAATCCACCAGAAACTCTTTCTGTCACCTGTCAAGTGGATTATGAGGGCAAAAAAGACAGACCTCAATGACAACAGTTTCTTTTCAAACTAGCTGATGGCCATTGTGTCCTTATGTTGTTTGTGTGGTCTGCAACTGTGAAAAACAACTATAAAAGAGCTGCTTCACAACATTTCTCTAATAAACGTCACAGAATTGAGCACATTTGATTATTTCCATGTGTTCAGTGTTTTCTTCAATATGCTACATTGGGATGTTCCCTTCAGCAGTCCAACATTTCTGCCTTTAATCTTCAGCATGTTGAAGTGGCCATTATTAAGTGTATTAACTGTGACTGTGCAACAAAAATGTTCTACATTCCTGCTCATCTATATAAGTATAGTGGTTTCGTCCTTTGGAATATGTATAATCAGTTAATTGTTGATCAAAATTAAGTTCTTACACTGTAAGACAGTGGTTAAAACTCATAGTCGTGCTGGGAAGAAGCCACACCAAAACCAATTACACAGCTCTTTGAAATACTTAAAGGGTTAGTTCATCCTCATGTCATTCCAAACCCTTTCGTTCATCTTTGAAACACAAATAAAGATGTTTTTAATGATCACTGAAAGATTTCTGTCCCTCCATTGAAGGTCCATTCCAAAAAACCTTTCCTGCTTTGAAAAGTTTGGTTTGTTCTCATGCATCAAGCAAGTATGGTTGGCACTTCATTTGTGTTTCGAAGATGAACGAAAGTCCTACAGGTTTGGAAGCAATTGAGTAACTGATGACTTTCCATTTTTGGGTGAACTACCCCTTTCATTTTGACATATTCTTGACAATGTTGGCATTCTGTGTCAACTATTTTTGTACAATGACTGCTAAACTATACCACTGAACATTGTCCAAGGCAATTTATTGTCCCTTTTATCATGATGCAGTTTTCTTCTAGCAATAAAATAAAAAAAGCTCAAATTCGATATTTATTTTGTTAAGTAGCGGTGTAATAAGTGGGATAATGTACAGTCATCTAGTCATTTTAGAGTCCTGATTGTCTAATCCAGGGGTGTCAAATTCAGTTTCTGGAGTGCCTCTGTCCTGAAGAGTTTAGGTCCAACCCTAATTTAACATTTGAACCAAAGTAATCAGGGTCTCACTAGAAACTTCCAGGCAAGTGTGTTGGAGCGAAATAGAGCTGTCACGGTTCCTTGATTCAATACAAGTACTCGATTTTTTAAATCCTCGATTGCATTTTGCTCTTGTCGAGTAACCGGCAAAGTGGCGCATTCCACGAATGAGAATCCATGAGATGCACCATTAGACCATTTACCAAGGCTGCATGAAATATTAAACGCATTTAAAAATCATAATAAAGCATAATGCTATTGTGAATTGTGATTCAATGAAATATATCCGCTTTATTTACATGCGTGTAGGTTACATAAGTGCATGTCAGAGCGGTTCAGTTCACAGTAAATGCTGCTCCACACAAACTGTTATCATTTGCATGCGTGGAGCATCTCAAACTCCATTTCTGCATACTGCTCAGTTTGGGTTTATTATAATGTTCATCTGGGAATGCAATGTGCGCCATTTCATCAGATGTGTAAGGTAAATCGTTTATAAACTTGCGCAAACACTGGAGAATACATCTTTCTCAATATGCTAACGGTCAATCACAATTTCTAAATAACGGTTTACACCCTCACTCTGAGATTTGATGTCCACATATTCAAGAAATTGTTGTAGCATTTATGTCGTAAAGAAATGCCAAAAATTGAAGATTAAGTGGACATTTGAATTAAATGTTGTTTGGTCATTATGTGAGTGGCGCACTCTGCAGGCATTTGTTATAATGCGTAATGTAGATATATTAGCTCGTTTAAAATACGTTATGCATTTTAACAGTTTTGTTCAAGAAAACCATATGATTACTTGCTTTTGATACTTTATTTGAACTAATTATTATTGCTTCATTGCTATTATACAGTAGTCAACATTTGAAGTGGATCAAAAAAGTTAAAAGTTGTCCTAAGACAAGAACGCAGTTCGGTTTAAGGTTTTAGGACAATTTTGATGAAAGCTTTTGATCCACTTCAAATGTTGACTGGTGTATATATATTTTATGAAATTTTAAAGGCTATTGTTCGCTTAGGTCTATTATTTACTAAAAAAAATATAAAAATAATCGGATAACTCGATTAATCGTCAGAATAATCGACCGATTACTTGATAACCAAAATAATCGTTAGTGACAGCCCTAGAGCGAAACTGATATCGGCCCTCCAAGAGCAGGATTAGACACCCCTGGTCTAATCTGATTGGCCGAGCAGCATTCCATACACCGTTTAAATCTGAGTGTTGCTTGGTGACATGCAAAGCTTGATGCTTTGGCTTCTTTTGGAGCTACTTTCATTGGTGGATAAAATAAGTTATAGCCAATAATGACCGGCTTCATCCCTTAAATTATCCTTCACATATTATACCTTGTCTACAGGTAAATCAGATATTATACCTTGTCTACAGTAAAATGATATTATTCCCTCTTTACAGTGTAGTTTATATGCATTAATACAATATGAGTATTCATATTGACTGATCAGTGGCAGTTTCATGCAGAAACATTAAGTCTTATTCCTTTCTTGATTGCTCCTCACAAATAACAACAAACATAATTTGACGAGTACTGTACATAATGTGCAGTTTATTAAAGTAATATGTATGCTTAACCACACACATCTGGACTTGTCAACACTGCTTGGGTTCACAACGGCGGGAACTGGCTATAAAAAACTACCAACGTGTCTTAGTATCAAAGGAGGATCAGAACCAGGTTTGAAACGGCTGCGTCATCCACGTGTGATGCCATCATCACATATTAACTACTGACTATTTTCTCTATCTAATGTGTAATGGCAATGATTGGCAATCCGGTGGCCGTGAAGACAGCAGTGAATGGAGGGAAGAGCTTGGCACAAAAAAACGATACAGGCCTCTCTTCAGCGGTCACCGTCACGACGGCCGGTTGGTCTTGCTGCCCCCGGAGAAGCTAGGAGGTGTTCCCCACCATGCCCTGTACACCAAAAGCAGACCCATGAACAGGGCCCAGGTACGTACGGGAGAGAGGAAGAATGCCAGCGGCCCGTAGGTCTCCAACAGGAAGTAGCAAGAATAGGCCTGCCAAATCATGAGGACCAGCATGCCTACGTGCATCGGCAGAGTCCTCCAGCGGCTGCCCGGCCGACAGAAATGCGTGCGGAAGCTGGTTCCGTGACACCTGTGGTGAAGACTCCAGCAGAGGTAATAAGTGAGAGGCATATTGAAGAAGAGCACCTGTGGATGACAGACAGCATGTTACGACTCGGCCGTTACGATCAGTATAATCTGCACCTAGATCTTGAATTACCTGTGTGACTCCCACGACATAGGTAAGACTGCCTTCAAGGAAATGGCCATCCACAAACACACCAAAAGCAAAGCAGGCTCCATTGTGTCCCTCAATAACTTCCCCAATGAACCATGGACCTGAAAAACCAGAAGACAAAATGCACTGTTCTTTCTTCACAGTAATCGCAAGGACATGTTGGTACCGAGTTCATCCTGACACATCTTCACTGCGCTCGAGCAAACCAAGTAGGGCTACACAATTATGTTCATAATTTCCCTTGATATTGTAATTTACATTTATGCATTTAGCAGACGCTTTTATCCAAAGCGGCTTACAGTGGTTCAAGGTTTGTTTATTCGTCACATACTAAATTATACAGGGTATAATCAGAAGTGAAATGCAAAGGGTTATTCAGTGCATTCAGGTTATACATTTATTGTCAGTATGTGTGTTCCCTGGGAATTGAACCCACGACCATTGCGCTGCTAATGCAATGCTCTACCACTGAGCCACATGAACACATGATTATTCATTTCAGATTGCAACCTTGTAAGTGTCTCAACAAAAGTGACACCTTAAAAAATGAGAGTTTCTGTCTGTGTCATCATTTACTCACCCTCATGTCATTCCAAACCAGTATGACTTTCTTTATTCTGTGGAACAGGAAGATATTTTGAAGAAAAACCCCTTTGTGTGTGTTTTTTTTTTGTCCATACAATGAAAGTCAGTGGGGCCCAATCAAAGTCTTTTTTAAAATGTAATTCTATTTTTGTACTCCACAGAAGAATTAGTTATAATAAATGGAAGTTTAGAATGTGACAACATGAGGATGAATACATTTTCAGCTAAATTTTCATATGGGTGAATGATCCCATGTGAATGACCCATATCGAGTTGAATGTAACTTCAGACTAGGCCTGTCCCGATTCCTCGATTCAGTTCAAGTACTCAATTAAAAAAAATATCCTCAACTGCATTTAGCCCGTGTCGAAAAATACCGGAAGTGCCGCATTCCCTGGAGAAGAATCCATAAAACGCATTATAAGACCGTTTTCCAAGGTTCCAGAATATATTAAACTAGTGCTGTCAAACGATTAATCGCATCCAAAATAAAAGTTTTTTATATAATATATGCATGTGTGCTGTGTGTATTTCTATATAATTATATATATATATATATATTATATATTTTTGGATGTGATTAATCGCGATTAATCATTTGACAGCACTATATTAAACTTATTTTAAAATCATAATAAAGCATTATGTTATTGTGAATTAAACACTACGATTTAATTAAATAAATATATGTGATGCAGGTTTAATATAATGTGCTTTAATTATTTATACGTGTGTAGGTCACGTACGTGCATCTTGGAGCGGCTCTGTTCGCAGTAAATGCTGCTCCACACAAACTGTTACCATTTACATGTGTGGAGCATCTCAAACGCCATCTCTGCATATTGTTATGAGTTTGAGTTTTTTATTACATTCATCTGGGAATGCAACATGCGCCATTTCATCAGATTTGTAAGGTAAATAATTTATAAACTTATACAAACACAGAAGAATACATCATTATCTTTCTCAATATGCTAACTGTCCACTGTGACTGCAAAATAAAGAAATTACAGTGTCTGTAGCATTTTTGTCGTAAAGAAATGGCCAAATATTAAAGAATAAGTGGACACTTGAATTAAATGTTGTTTAGTCAACTTTAAAGAATGATTAGATCACGCGGTAAAGTGTAAAAACAATCGTCAGGCCGTTGGCGCCCTCTGCAGGCATTTGTTATAATGAGCAATGTACATTAGCTCTATGGTTTATAATACATTATGCTAACAGTTTTGTTTAATAAAACCATATGATAATTGCTTTTGATATTTTATTTGAACTGATTATTATTGCCTCATTGCTATTATATATGTATTCTAAGTAATTTTAAAGGATATTGTTCACTTGGGTATATTTTTATTACTACAAAAAAAAATCACAACAATTATCAGATTACTCGATTAATCGGATGAGTAATCAACTAATTATTCGATTAAACGTCAGAATAATTGACCGTATGAATGTACATATTTTGTAAATGTACATATTTTGCTGCCACAGAGGTTGACCTGTATTGAATACTGTACTTGGTACTTTCACCATTTTATTTGAATTTTATTTTTAGTTTATAATTTTATTAGATTACCTATACAGCCTTAAGGTCAAGGGTTGGTTATGGATATTCATAAAAACTAAGAGGCAATTATCTATCTATAATATAACAATTTGTTTAATTATCACTCATTCTCTCTTCTGAATGGTCAGAAGGAAAATAAATACTCTGTGTATAATGTTCCATCAATTCGTGAATCTGTTCATGTGGTGTCAGGCGGTGACTTACCTAATGCTGTACACAGGTTGAACAGCAGCAGAGAATAGAAGAACGTGTTGCTTTTACTGACAAGATGCAGAGACGTCCACACTTGAGAAGACAATCCTGATGGATTATAAGAGTATATAGTGTCAAGTATGCTCATGAAGACCATTTTATATTTAGTTATAATGACAGGACAACAGAAATACCTCTTGTAGAAGATATGGGCATAAATCTGAAGAGCACAAGCCCAGCAAGGTTTAGTAATACTATGCCCACAAAGGCAATCCGTGCCTGTGGGAACACACACACAGTCATTGAGATGCATATAATATTCATTAACAGAATTACTCACAAAAATACATTAATTTGTGTTCCGAAGATGAACAAAGGTCTTACGGGTTTGGAATGACATGAGGGTGAGTAATTAATGACAGAATTTTCATTTTATCCCTTTAACTGAAGAGCGAAGTAAACAGCCATTTCGATATTTATTGTGAGATCAATTTTTCACCATCACACGATGACTTGGTTTCATTTTGTACCAGTAAGTAGTGGTCTGTAAGGAGGATGAAGGACTGCATGAAGCCGAAGCTGGGAGTGAGGTCTTCCTCCAGTGTAAACTGCTGATCTCGCACTTTTGAGCGACCTGCAGAGTCCTGGGACAGGGAGAGAGAGAACAAGTGAGAAAAGCTCACACTGTGCCATTTTCTTAAAGTAACAATTTCAACCATTTCTATATATTTAAAGGGATATATTAAAAGAACATTGTTTTGTGTATTTGGTGTAATGCAATGTGTTTATGCGGTTTAAGGTTAAAAAAACACATTATTTTCCACAAACTGTACATTATTGTTGCTCCTCTATGCGCCGTCTTTCTGAAACGTATCGATCTTTACAAAGCTCATCGTTCTGAGAAGCGAGGCGTGCTCTGATTGGCCAGCTATCCAGTGCGTTGTGATTGGCCGAATACCTCAAGCGTGAGACGGAAATGTTACGCCCCTTACCGTATTGTGATGCCATGTCCCGGCGCAACAAGACTAAAACCCGCTAAACGAGTCAATGTGTTGCATTCAGTGAGGGCATAATTACTGATTATAATGACTTATACTGTCTTTTTAAGCGTCGCATTTGTGATCGGAGAAACTACAAACAACAAGCACTACACTACACAGCTCAAAACTCGCGTTTGAATCGTCAGTGGCCGAAACGTACTTACAGGCTGTGAGTCAGAAGCGTCAGACTGTCCTTGCAATGTTGGAATTGCCCCACTTTATTGAAACAGCCTGTGTGCAAGCCAGCATTGTAAGCTACTCTCCTGCCAGGTTCAGGAAATAGTCCTCCATAAAATGTGCTGCACACACTATAATATTTGGGTTGCACTGTTCTGGAACAGTGTTGTAAATATAACTTCTCCACTGATTTCTAGTTGTGTCCTCTTTTGGAAGCACAAACAAAGTACTTTCACAACGAAACACAGCATCTCCAAGACATGATGCCGGCGGAAGCAACAATTCTACAGCGAGAATAATAGTTCCGCCTTCTTTCATTGCGTATACCTTTTGGCGGTGTTATGCAAATCTTCCCACACCGTGACATAGACATGTCAACAGCACACCTCATGATTTGAGGAACGAGTGACAAGTGATGCTTAATACAAGAGTACAATTATTTGTTCAAATCATTACCTACCTCTACGTTAACTCTGATAGTGTGCAGTCCAGTAGTGTATAGCGTTGGGTCCCATTGCAGCACGTATAAAGGACCCCCTGCGCTAGATGCTTTTCCCAGTGAAACTCCATCCACATTCACATGCACAGCTGTGATTGGAGATTCAGAAAAGGCCAGGAGCCTATAGAACCGACACACGGCACATTGAGCAATTAGTGCAACCTCAAACTATGACATTCTTCGTAGGACAGAACAAGACAAGCATGCAAGGAATAAACATAAACGTGAGGTTTGGATGAGAGAAGATAATGTTTCATAAGTCAACGTCTGAGCGCTTGAAGGTTCAAGAGGACACACACAGAGACACCTGATGTGCGTGGAACTGCGGATACGACCCAGAGGCTCCACGCCTGTGTGCAGGTACTGGGCGTCTTTGGGATTGGTGATCAGCACAGCTGGCCAGTCCTCAAACGTCACGTCAGTGAAACTAAGCAGGTCATGGTCGAACGCCAATATCCTGTACCTGAAACAAACAAGGGAGAACTTTGTGTCACTGCATTTTTATAAGAGCTAGGGCACAACACTATGTATTCCTCATTTATCAGCTGTTGTTCTTGTATTTGCTAACAGTCAGCTATATATACATCATGCAGCATTCCCTTGAGCGTGGGCCTTGTTCTTTGTGAACTTACCTGCGGTTGTCCATCCAGTCTCCCAGCTCTAACTCCAGCGTGCCTCCTTGATGTCGACTGTGCAGTACTGGCATGAAGCCTCCTAGTGTATGTAGGTGCCCACACAAATACGCCACGGCTGTACTGTAAAAAACAATGGATAAAATTTGAGATTCAGCAGAATATGATGAATATTATAAGACACAACCTAATGCCGCTTGTTAGCTCTATAGCATTATTCTCTAAAAGTGTTTAACAGCACTGAATATGACATTATTATTACAGCATTTCAGACCAGAATTCATGCTAGAGAATCATGTTGTAGGGTTTAGATGTAGGTCAGATGGCCAAATAGACATCGGATTTAGAATGACATTTGAAAAGTGGCCCAAATCGAGTCACAGCTTCAGATGGCACAGTCACAGGCCATCCACAGGTCACTGACTGATTCTGATTCATACTGCACACAAAAATTGTATGTCCTTTTGCGAATTTGCAACAGAGGGAGTTTTTTTTTAATCACAAAGAAACTAGTGGCTACAAGGTTGAAATAAACACTGGAAAGTTTAACAGGTTAATGAAATTAAATATTTGAAAAAAATATAAATTAACAAAAACTAAAATAATAAATTAATATAAACAGTTAGTAGCAAATGTATACACACACACACACATTATAAATCACACACTGTGATTTTTGAGTTACATATGTAAAATAATTTATATTAGCATATTACTTTTATACAGACAGAAACAAAAGTCTATATATGGTTTATCTATAACAAAGTCTATAAGTCTATTTTTGTTTTTCTTGTGTTTTCATTACAATCTTTTGTAGAGACTTGATGCTGTAATTAAAAATATTTAATTATATTAATCTACACCACAGTTCCAAGGTTTTTTTTTGAAGAAGAAACGAAACATTCATGAAGGATGCATTAAATTGATCAACAGGGACTGTAAAGACCTTTACATTGTTTCAAAAGATTGCTACCTCAAAAAAATGCTGTTCTTTGGAAAGTATCAAAGAATATATCAGTTTCCACAAAACAATATTAAGCAGCTTTTAATAAGAAGTGTTTTAAATGTTTTTAAATATAGTCATATTTAGAAAGTTGACAGTCATTTAGTTTGGCACTGTCATTTGTTTTAATATAATCTAATTTCAGATAAACCAACCCCTAACAGAACAGTTGTTAATGACTTTATATGCTGGTCACATGCTCTCTTCCTGTCTAAGTGGGCTGTTATTGGCGGTCAGTGGGGAAAGTTTTCAAACTGGTTGACAGTGTCACGGCAAGATTTCTTCAAACCTCATGAGCTCTCGGATTCCAGGGAAGGGGGAGATGACCGTAGATGTGGTATAATGTCCAAACCAGATGGACTTGTTACTGCTCAGACTCTCTTCTCTAAAGGTTGCCAACATGTCCATCTGAGTCTATGGGGAACATCACATTTCAGCTCAAGGGAAAGTTGTCATTACGTTTACATAAGCAAAGCTAAAATAATCTCTCCTACCTGACTGATAATTCCAAAGAAGTTATAGGGCCGTTTGGGTCCAGGGGTCAGAGTGGCATCGGCACAAATGAAAGAGTAGTTCCCAAAAGGAGTTCTGTGTATGTAGTGGAAGGATCCAACTTTCTGATTGGCAGAGTATTTCCTAAACATTCAGGAATGGAGATAAATAAGACAAAATTTATTCCCAATAAGACCATAAAATGTGCATTAAAAAGGATTTTTTACATTTCGACTTTAATATCTGAACCTTCTTGGAACTTTATAGCCATTATGTTTTGCATTTGTAATATTTGTACAGACCTGTAATAATTGTTCACGCTCTCCAGTGAAATAATATTAAAGGCATCTGAGGAAACAAGAAGAAAATATAAATCAAGATTTCCTGGAAATGGAAGAAGAGCGTGGACAAAATAGCTGACAATGGAGCTCTTATTACACATCTGGCAGCTTTCGTAATGTAACACCAGTTACAAGACCTGTGGGGAAATGGGATGATGGGAATAGAGGAGAAATTATATGTGAGCTATGGGAGTTCCTTAGAGATGTTCATTAGCCTCCACCAAAGAGGCAGTATTCATAGCTAAATATTAATATACAGTAGTAATATCAGGTGAAACACAGCTGCTGCACAAAGAGATTTATGTATATTTAAATTGTTCATAGTAAATCTCATTGGTCTTAATCCTTCTCCATTTAACTGTATATTAAACATCAAATGTGTTTTGATTGGCTGCGATTCTGTTACTGTCACACCAGCTGGTTGCCAGTAGAGATATGGCTAAATATACTTCTTACAGTATAATGACTTAAATTTCAGTCTGTTTCTCACGCAAAGCTATCAAATGGCTTTTGAAGGTGTGGAATGTAGAGCATGTGTACATTTATGGCACATTTTTCAGGGTTTACAGTCTGAATCATCAACCAATTGTATGGAAAAGAGCAACATGACCATTCATCTAAATATCTCCTTTTGTGTTTGACTGACAAAAAAAAATCATACAGGTTTGGAATGTGTATAAATGAAAAAAAAGTATACAAAATAATAACGGTTGCCATAATAACTAAGTAAAATTAAATAAGTTTAAGTGCTAAAATTAATAAAAAATAATAAATTATTTTATTAAATTATTTATTAAATAAAAATTATTTAAAGCTAAATATAAATATTTAAAATAAAAACTAACAAAAATGACAACAGCACATACAAATTATTAAAACTTTAACAATAAAATGAAAACTGAAAATCGAAACATAAAAGCTAATTCAAAATATGTATAAATACTATAACAGCATATAAATAATACTAAAATAACACTGCAGAAATATTATTTTGTGGTAAAATATCCCTTTAAATCAAGATAGGAAACTGGAGGAGTAATGATAAACATCCTCATGACTGCAAAGTTGTTATTAATCCGCTAAAGTTTGTTCTGTGTCACAACAAGCCGGCAATATCCTGTTTAATAGAGCTGGGCTTCATTTCAAGTCATTAGTGTAACATAAGAGTGTCCAGCTGTCTTCACTCAATGTCCTTTAATTGTTTTATTACCAACAGACACCGGGACAAAGACAAACAATTATTTGTCCCTGACCAACAGTGACGTGCAAAGAGGAAGCTTATTTCTGCTCTTTATTTAGCTCTGCCACCCAAACCTTCAGATGCTTTCATAATGATTTCTGGAGGCAACTGACATTAGAAAAAAAAAGATAAAGTGTGTAATTTTTGTGATGTTAAAATATTTTTTCCCTATCCCACTGTAATATGCAACTATAAGTGGGCTCCATTCATAAAGTGTGTAAACACTTCAATTGAGCCGATGGTGTGATTTTGGGCGGGGCTATGTGTTTCACTGACCTATGGCAGAGAAGAGATCAACACAATAGACCTATCAGTAAGCCCCTCCCCTCGAATGCAGACTAGCCAATGGCAGTCGAGTATCAGTTGCACAGGAAACGGAACGCGGACATCTTTAGGTTCGAGCGCCATAGAGAAACATTGGAAGATCCGACGCTCGCATCGGTTTTATGGGGTTTATGCTTCAAAAAATGGAAAAACTATGTGCCTGGGGTACTTGTAACACTGATTCCAGATATCCTGAGAGGATAGGCAATATAATTTATTTTAGTACATTTCCTGAATCCAAACAAAACAGAGCAAAATGTCCCTAAGTATTCAACCCCAATACAAATGAAGACAAAAACGTTCATTTTCTGGTCGTCATACACTCATTAAGTTACAATGTTCATCTGCTCAAGCAGAACGTTAATGTTATCTTGTGCTTTAGCAAGGTATCTCTGGCTAAAACTAGCTAACGTTAAAGTTAGTGAGTCCATGCTAGCGTACAAACTTAAATAGCATACTATTGTCGCGTCTTGTACAGTGTAGGTCAAAAACACATAAACAAAGGTCTACATTTTACTGTCTCTTCATATTAAACTGGTTAAAATATACATTAATTTAATCGTACCCTGCGATACACGATACATTTATTTTTAAATATTTTATAAATCCCTCCATGGGATATTTAATTCCCATTTGGTGGCCTTATGTGTCCAAAATTGTGCAAAAACATCATGGGACAAGGTTTTCACACTGCAGCTGTCATTGTAAGACAGTGAGCAACTCTGTTTGTTTGTCCGAGGGAGCAACAGTAACTAAGGGGGGCGGGGCTTACCGATAGCCAATAGGTCAATTGTATTTCATTGTGCAACAATTTTACATTTATTTTGGCGAATTGGTGGCTAATTCGTATGAATTCATGATAACTAATTTGTACATTTATGTACAATCTGCTTCTGCCCCGGTTCATGTTTAAATATGGATTCTCATGCTTACTTTTTTCTAAAAATCATAAACTTTCATATGCTTCACATCATACAAATTCATAAAAAAATTTGAATATAATTATGTTTTACTGCAAATTCGGTTTGGAGTGTTTTGGGTAAACCTGTAAGACAATGATCAATATTTTTAAAAATCCAGCCCTCGAAAATCATCATTTAAAATAATAATAATAATAATCACCATGGTTTCCTCGAATGTCAATCCATTTAGTCCGTTCCAGCACTCGTGATCTTTTAAGGACGTTGTGATAGGCCTGCCACTCCACTTCATGTTGAAGAGAGCCCATTTTACTCTCAGTCTTCGCATCTGTTAAGTCCCCTGTTAAATAAAGTAAAAATGTGGGTTTATGTTGCATGCATGTATAAAATGTAATTTGACTATGCATACAGTAAGTAGTATATGGTAGCTCACCTGTGGCCAGCACAAGATCAGGTTTTATCACATCGATAGTGTCACTACAGAACTTTTCGAAGTCTGGAATGCGCCTGGGATCGTGGAAACGACTGATATGGATGTCGGAAACCTGCACAGAGGAATCAGCATGTTTAGAAATCAGCTAATAATGAGGTTTCACGCAGGCCTGTTCCTAGTTAACAGAGAGTGCTGGAAATCTCACACATAAAACTCGTCTATTTATAGAGCAAGTGTCACTGGAGTATAGCAGGAGGCATCGTTTATGTGCGAGTCTGTACACAGCTGAAGGTTTCATGTTTTATCATCCAAACTATGATATTAGGGCGTTATGCACACTGTATATGCATATCTGATGTGACAAGCTTTTTGTTCCAGGATGTCTTACATATTGTAGATAAAAAATACCAAATGTTCTCATTATATGCTAATAAAACTGTAATTTTAGTGTACACAAACTTTTCTAAACAGATGAATTAAAGAATAATGCTATATTCAAACATATATAATTTTTAATGACAAATAATTGGTGCGATTGATAGTTAAAAAATTGTTAGTAATAAAAAATAACTATTGCATGTGTCTTTACAGGTCAAATCAGACTCATATTTAAATTACAAATCATTAACTTTCCTCTTTGGCCTTTCTACATGTTAGACAGCTTTACAAACATTTTGTTAATATATTAACAAATATTTGCCTCAAAAATAATTTTACTTTTTAAAAATTCAACCCCTCAGACATGTTTTTTTTTTGACAGTACAATTTTGCAAAAGGACTAGGAGATTTATGTGTGAAATATGCATGAACTAAAATTGTAGCTCTAAAATTTTCACCGATCATAAACTAACAGCGGAACAACACAGGTATTGTAAAAAATGTAAAATAAATTAATAAAAAATAAAAAAACGTTTTAATATTTATACTCAAATTGTGTTATTCTATCACAAATAGAAATACAGAATGTATGATATATATTTTGGACCCTATTAAAAACATTTAATTAGTGGAAAAACCTCTTGTAGCTCTACCCAATATTTTTTATTAAGAGTTACATATTAATACTAACATTTATGAAATCAGTATACTGTCAGTCAGGGGCGGACTGGGGCCAAAAGTGGCCCTGGACTTTTGGGTACAGAGCGGCCCACCAAACACCACACCATAAATGAGTTGCATATTCTTGACATTATAATTTGTCTTTTCTGGTGTATATGGCAAATAGTAAATCATTTTAAATATTTTTTTACGAGGGACAGTTTAATATCACTGAAGTTAAAAGGGGGCGGTTCGAGTGGTTAAGAACGAATGAATGAAACGCATTTGTCCGTGTTTCACTCCGCCCTGAGTCGCGCTCGCGGAAAGCGCTCGAGGAACTCTCTTCCGCGGCTCGCTATGCTTTCAACTGGTGTGTTTTTCGTCTCGAGCAAGAGACTTTACGACATTCACGTTACATGATTTGACTGATTTTTACGTAGAAAGGGTGACACACCGCATTGCAATAAATTATCATTCATGTTTTCATAGCCGCTGGACAAATTCAAAACGAAACTAAAATGAAATCATCTTTGAGAGCAAGGGGCCCCCTGGTGTTTCTGAGAACGCTATACAGAGTGCACTTCTGAGGGATCGCTGACTCATACAGCTTGCGTATTCTGAGAGGATCGGCTCTGCCTATAATATAAATCACTTTCCTATGCACAGCACTCGAAAGCAAAAGTCTTCAGATTCATAGTGTTCTAGAGTAAGATTGAGAATGACTTTTTATAGATTTTTTATATTTTCCTTAGACACGTGAAATCACGGAAGAAAGTAACGATAGATTTACTTTAACTCGTATCTCACGTCTGCTGAAAACTGCATTATGTAGCCTACATTGTGACGATTCGAATAACGGCATTAAAGTCTGAGAAATTTGTCAAAAAGGCCAGAAGTTTGCATTCCTGAAAATGAATGTCTTAGTTAATGTTTAACTAAACGGTTGGCAAATATTGCTGAATCGTCTCGACGTGTTTAGCTACTTACATCTTACCTCAGCTCGCATTCGAGTCTCGCGCAGCTCCGCGTCTGTGAACGGTAAATCCCGCCTTCATTTTGATTGGCTATTTCAAACATTTTGACATTGACGAGCCGGAGCGCGCTATATTAATTATCATTTTTGAATGAAGTGGGCTGCGCGGCTCGGGCCATTCGTCTGGGCCGATGGAAGGATATACGTACATCTAGTACAATCAATTTATATATATATATTTCACAAACCGTCTTTGATGCGTTAAGAATAGATTACTATGGCAGAACACAAAATAAAAGCCAGCCACCAATCATTTATGATCAGCCCATTGACAGAATAATGACAGTGTGACACGTTTTAATGACCTCTCACACGCCGCCGCGTTAAAGCGCTGCTCACCTGCACAAACCAGAACACACTGTCCAGCTGCCCGCCGGGATACGGAGGGCCAGTCTCTCTGGACTGGAGTAAACTGCGCTTCGGGTACCAGGCGCTGTCATAGCTGTCAAACAGCCAGGAAGTGAAGCAGGCGAGCAGCAGCCCAGCAATGACCAGAGCCGCGAACAGCCGGAGCATCCTGCCGATATCACGCTGCCTTCACCGAGATGCCGTCAAGCGCTTCTCTTCTTCATGCTGGAGGACACTAATGGGGGATTCATCCTCGGCTCTCGCTTCAGCGGACGCCAGACACGAGCAAATCAGCGCGCTGTAATCGACAACATCATCCATTAGAAACTTCCGGGTGGCAGGATCCTGACTGTCCGTAGAAATGAAACTGATGGAAGGGAAAGATTACTGAAGGGGGCGGAGCTATGCTGTTGTCTTGGCCCGGAAGTTACCGCTAAACCGTTCAGACTTGAGTGTCAGTTAATTTTTTTATTTAAAATATTAAATGTATTAGAAATAATACATCACATGAATATGGATACATTAGATATTAATAAAGTAATTTTCTATTTATTTAAAATGCATCTAAACCGTTCAGACTTGTCATGTTAATTTTTATTTACAATATTTAAAATTAGAAATACTGCATATTCAATACATTAAATTAATATGAATACATTAGATGTTAATAAATTAATAATACAATTATTTAAACTATTTTATAACTAGACCATTTTGAGGTTCTAACCAGGGGCCTGTTTCATAAAACAGGTTTACCAAATAAGCCAGGTTTATTTCAGTTAGTCTGACTCGGGTTTATTTCAGTTAGTCTGACTTGGGTTTATTTCAGTTAGTCTGACTTGGGTTTATTTCAGTTAGTCTGACTTGGGTTTATTTCGGTTAGTCTGACTCGGGTTTATTTCGGTTAGTCTGACTCGGGTTTATTTCGGTTAGTCTGACTCGGGTTTATTTCGGTTAGTCTGACTCGGGTTTATTTCGGTTAGTCTGACTCGGGTTTATTTCAGTTAATCTGACTCGGGTTTATTTCAGTTAGTCTGACTCGGGTTTATTTCAGTTAGTCTGACTCGGGTTTATTTCAGTTAATCTGACTCGGGTTTATTTCAGTTAAGTCTGACTCGGGTTTATTTCAGTTAATCTGACTCGGGTTTATTTCAGTTAGTCTGACTCGGGTTTATTTCAGTTAATTGACTCGGTCAAGTTAGTCTGACTCGGGTTTATTTCGGGTTAGTCTGACTGGGTTTATTTCCGTTAGTCTGACTCGGGTTTATTTCAGTTAGTCTGACTCGGGTTTATTTCAGTTAGTCTGACTCGGGTTAGTTAGTTTTTTTCTGACTCGGGTTTATTTATTTCGGTTAGTCTGACTGGGTTTATTTAGGTTAGTCTGACTCGGGTTTATTTCAGTTAATCTGACTCGGGTTTATTTCAGTTAATCTGACTCGGGTTTATTTCAGGTTAGTCTGACTCGGGATTTTTAGGTTTCGGTTAGTCTGACTCGGGTTTATTTCAGTTAGTCTGACTCGGGTTTATTTCAGTTAGTCTGACTCGGGTTTATTTCAGTTAGTCTGACTTGGGTTTATTTCGGTTAGTCTGACTTATAAGTCAGACTAACTGAAATAAACCTGGCTTGTTTGGTAAACTTGTTTTATGAAACAGCCCACTAGTTTGTTGGTAAGTTATAATAATGTCTGTTGCCAAGAAGTAAATTACAGTTGCAATTTAATTTCTTTCATAAATCAGTCTGCGTTTTTCTCGTCACATGAACGCAAGCTAAATAAACAACTGGCACCTTTTTGATACACGGCATTGAAGGATGTAGGTAATAAAAAGACGAATATTGTAATGATACAAAATTATTTCATTTATGCAGTATCTAAAACCAGTTGTTTTCTATTTTGTAATAAACAATTTCATTTAAAATTTAATGCAGAAATAATGTATAACTGCCCATAAAATATATGTTAACAAAAAACTTGACAACTAACTGAAAACTAGTTTTACTAAAACTTGCCATAAACAAAAATGACTAAAACAAACAAATCTATTAAAGCTAAACAGAAATATAAAAAAATTTAAAAATTGAATAATACAAAGGACAAGCACATTTCAAAATGACTACTACAAAAATATTAAGAAAAAACTATATAAATGCGTAAAAAACACTGATATTTGAAATAAATACCTTTCTGGTCCAGTGCAATTCGTGGAATAATGTAATCAGCTGGTGATTACCACAAAATAAAAACCTCCAAAGTGGATTTCTTCATTTAATTAGCAAATTACACTGGATCAGGTATATTTAATTAATTAATTTATGTTACTGATCCACCGAGCGCCCCCTGTTGGAGATCCCGTTGTCTCCTTAGAAGGAAAAGTCAATATCAATAACATTGACCTTTCCACTCCATTAAGTTTATTGATTGCACTTCAGCAGGTCTGTGGAAAAGACTGGGACAAATTATGCAACAATAATGAGCTAAATTAAATGTTCTAATACGGTTTTCTGCTGTAGTATTCAAGTTTCTATAAAGTTGCTGTATAATTTCATTTACATTTTAATATACATCCTATATTTGTAATAAAATTGAATAAAGTTTGTATTATAAAATGTAATGTATGTTTCATAGACATTTTTTTAGTACAGTAGGTAGTTAACAGATTATCACCCTGCTTGAAATGTATCATAACAGCTCTGCATCATGCTCATGACATCAGAAAGAGAAGTTCCCATGACCTAAATTGCCCCATCTGTAAAAACCATATGGAATCAATAAAAACACCGTAATCACAGAAGACTTGAGCATTTGATTTAATTCACCAACATTCATTTTTTTTAATGTGAGTCCACGTTCTATGTCCAGACTGAGACCAAATGAGCATCAGAGCTCACTGAAATTAAAACAGTTATTTGCTGTTATTTAAGTGCTTTTGGACTATACTCTAGAAAACATGAGGAAGAGCATTAGGTTTTGATTTTGACACCAGGGCTGTACTGGAATGCGCCTGAGGTCTCTACCTGTACAGTTTGTACACAATCATTAGAAAATTATTTCACCTAGAGAATTCATTAATGTACAAAAACAACTCAAAAACTAATTCATTCAATTCAGTAAAAGGCTAATCGCTTGGCCAAAGTCTACCTGAATATTAGGGAAAAGTGATATTTCATATTGTAATGTTTGTAACTGTTTTAAGGAACAAAAAGGCCCTTCCTCATTTTAAGTGCACAATCGCGATTGCTTGTTTTTTACGTAAATCTCTGAAACTTCAATGAAGTAGTAATGGCACATGACGGCTAAAGTCACTTGTGAAATTTCTTGCTTGGATCCTTTGCGTGATCGAGCAGCAGCTGACAAGGCGTAAACTGGTTCCCAAAGACCTCCTCGAACCTTCTCATCTTCTCCACAAGTTTGTCTGCGCCAAAGCTGTCCACAAACCTGAACGGTCCTGCAATTACACAATTAACAATGATGGGACTGAATGCACATTATCCTTTAACATTTATTTGACAGTTTAAGGATACGTTCAAATCAAAGTAAATCTAGACTTTGGACTCACCTCCAAGACAGGGTGGAAAGCCGAGACCGAACACGGCCCCAATGTCACCCTCCACTGGATTAGCAAGGATTCCCTCTTGCAAACACAGAACAGCCTCGTTCACAAAACGAGACACCAACCTGTGCTGAATATCTGAGTCTGAAGATCTGGGTGGAGAGACAGAAAGAAGCAGTGAGGACAAAAATTCCATGGATGAGGAATTTCTGTTGGGATGGAGAATAAATTATGAATTACCCTAATACAAAAATACACTACACTGCCTGAGAAAATCTTACCTTACGAATTGAAACTAAAGAGCCTGGACTACTTACATAGCAGCGTTTGGCGTCAGCTTGTATGATTCCAAAATCTCCAGAGCTTCTGTGTTCACATCCCTGCGTTTAAGTCCAGGCTGGTAGATGTAGTAGCCCTTGCCTGATTTACGGCCTAATTGCAAACCGAACATGTTAATGTTAAATCATAAAGGCCACAGATTAAGACTTAAAGGAAGACAAACAAAAATTCTGTCATTAATTACATGTGACATCAGAGGTTCAACCGTATTGTTACGAAGCTACGAGAATACTTTTTGTGTGCAAAGAAAACAAAATAACGACTTTATTCAACAATTCGTCTCCTCCGCGTCACCCTTTAGCATAGGGATGTGCATCTCCATAACTGAGGCCAATGCGATACGCATCTCGATGCATAGCCAACGATACGATACATTGAAGATGCATATGAAGCAGCTAGCGATGCGATACGATTCACCCTTATTACAATTCAGTTCGATTAGATTTCGAGTCAACACAATGAAAAAAATATGATCGCTTTTATTTCAGACAGACAGCAAATCATAAATTAACATGTGTCTTCTGACTTCTAATGCCTCGAGACCCGTTTCATAAAACAAGTTTACCAAATAGGACAGGCTTATTTCAGTTAATCTGACTCACTGTCAAATGATTTGGTTCCATAAAGCAAACTTAAAGATCAACCTCAGTCACTGCTGGAAAGCTAACCTGGTTCAGGGCAGGCAAACTGTCAGGCTAAGCTGAGCTCCTCTAACACTGACCAATAGGAACGCAATGATATTACAACTGACTCTCACATACTATAATAGCCATGCAGCCTTTCTCTCTGGTTTTGTGACAGCTGTACCTTTTATAGTTAGAACAGATAGCATTAGAACATTACAATCTAACATTGCTCTTAAAGCATTAACAATCGCTAAACTAAAGGTTAAAATCACTAAATTAAAACTACATTTTAACTGCTATAAGAAACACACATTAACTCATCTGAGCTTAGTAGTTATGATTGTATTATATTTTATTTACCCATTACAATAGTCCTTTACAGTTACTACTGCTATGCTATCATGCTAACACACCTATATGTAGGTTTAAAATTCTACAAAAGGCACATTTAATGTCCAACAACGAATATTTTAGCAAAATGCATATTTGACTCAGAATTATTGCGCTCTGTCTGTTTAGAGCGCGTGCATGCAGCAGCTCGTTCAAATCGAGTAAGCCTCGCCCACTCCTGACAGCAAAATGGATATATTTGCATGACTTTCTAACATTTACAGATGAAAAATAGTCGTGACATGTTCGTTATGCACTGAGGAAAACACAACGTCTCGAATGCATTAAACAGCACAGATATATTCGCTGTTTGCCGTGGTGGATCGATTAGATCCATGATCGACATTAAGCACCGATTAAGAATAAGCGTGCAAAAGTTAGATTGTGTGAACTTACATTGTCGTTTATAACCGCTTTAGCCCCGATTGATTTGTTAGGTTATTTCAAGTCAGGGTTTGGGCTTTAATCCCCGCTTTTCCTCGGGTCTCCGTGCTGTTGTTGCGATGCGTCATATTCACGCGCAGCGGTGATGAGAGAACACGCTTGAAAAAAAGTTTCGAGAGGAGAAATCAATCTAAATATAAAATATTGGTCAGATTATTGGTCACTTTATAAACAATAAAAGTGTAGCGCAGCCACTAGTAATTATATACAAATAAATCGTTTTTTACCGATGCAAAAATTTCAGATGCATCGCGATGCAAATGCCAACTTGTAGCCGATGCACACTTTTTAAACTGATGCATCATATCGTAACGTTTTTGCCGATGCACCCTAGTAAAGCGCCATTTTGGAGAGCATCACATATATAAATGTGTTTACGTTGTTTACGCTTTGATCTGAATGTAAATAAAATTTCCACGTACATACATTGTTTACGTGTGTGATACCCTCCAAAATGGCGCTATAGGGTGACGCAGAGATGACGAATTGTTGAAGTCATTTTTTTTTTTTTTCTTTGCGCACAAAAAAATATTCTCATAGCTTCATAAAAATTACGGTTGAACCACTGATGTCACATGGACTATTTTAACGATCTCCTTGCTACGTTTCTGAGTCTTGATCATGTCCTTGCTGTCTATGCAGGGTCAGAGAGCTCTCAGAATGCATCAAAAATATCTTAATTTGTGTTTCGAAGATGAACGAAGGTCTTACGGGTTTGGAATGACATGAGGGTGAGTAATTAATGACAGAATTTTTATTTTTGGGTGAACTATCCCTTTAAATGAGTATTTAACTGCTGAAAAAAATAGACAAATTAACACTACCAAAATAAAACAACTACATATGAAAACATGATAAATTAGACCGTATTGAGCAAATATTTTTTACATTTTAATAATAGTATTTAATATTATTATTTTCACAAATATTATTTTTTATGATTTAATATTATTATTTTTCAGTAATTACAACTTTACTTTTTAAAATTTTATTTTATGCTTTTGAAAATGTATCTTTGGAGATTGATCCCTGAATTCGCACACTCTTTTTGAAGGTTCAAACACGTACACATCAAACTGAAGTACACTTTGTCCTTAAGCTAATGTACCTTTAAATCCTTTGTCCACCATGCTCTTCAAAACCTCAACATTTCCCCCTCCAAATCTGGAGCCGAAGGCCTTGCCGAGGTCTTCAGCAACATGAGCTGCCACATCAATGCCCACTTCATCAGCCAGAGTTGCAGCACCAACAGGAAAGCCAAAGCCTGTGGTCAGGGAATCTAGCTTCTTGGGGTCGACACCTTCCTGTATGTAGAAAATATAAAGAAATGCATATCAGGCATGTTACTATTAAGAGTGTCATCATAGCCTAGTTTATATATCTATAACACTTTTACAACAGATGGGAATAAATGAATAATTCAGAAGGAAATACACAAACCTGCAATACACGCACTGCCTCAGCCAACATGGGAGCTAAACATCTGGTGGTGTAGAAACCTGGTCCGTCCTGAAGACAAACATTGCAATTTATTATTCCAAAACATTTTAATGGATTACAGACCCATAAAATCGGGCATTTTGAAAATCTATGTCTCACCCCAACAACGATAATAACTTTGCCTTGCTTCAGGCCGACCGCTACCGCTGAGGCGGTTGTGTCCTTGGAGGTTTTATCAGTGGTGATGATCTCCAGTAGCTGCATCTTGTCGACTGGAGAAAAGTAGTGCATTCCAATGACCTGAAACAAAACAGTAACATATTCGAGATCGTCTCTAAACTTCATATGGTGATCAAGAACTCAAGTTTCTTACCTTTTCAGGTCGCTTGCTGACAGCTGCAATATCTTTGATTGGTAAAGCAGATGTGTTGGTAGCAAATATACAGTGTGGAGGAATCACCTGGAATGAGAAAATATGGTATCGAAGCTTTAGTATTTAGGAGAATTTGAAATCACATTCTTGTTAGATATTAACTTACTGCTTCAACTTCTTTTAGGACTTTGTGTTTGATGCTCAAGTCCTCAAAAACAGCTTCAATGATCATGTCAGCTTTATTAAAGCCATTGTAGTCAAGCTGCCCAGTTAGGTTGGAGAGAAAACTGTCCCGTTCGAATGATGTCATACTCTTCTTCTTAGTCTTGTCATTTAGCCTGAAAATAAAATTACTTAGCTTAATAAAAAAGAATAAACAAAATAAACATATAAACAATGTATTAATCAATGTATCAAATTTCGATTTTGGTACTCAATCTTGTAATAAAATTAAGAGATGGTCCTCAATTAAACTGCCTCATAATAAAAACATTTTTAGTGAATTGTTGGCCTTCTGTAAAGTATGTTCATTTACTGTATATGTACTCATCTTGGTAGGGGCTCCTTTTGCTTTAATTACTGCCTCAATTCGGGCGTGGCATGGAGGTGATCAGTTTGTGGCACTCTGAGGTGGTATGGAAGCCCAGGTTTCTTTGGCAGTGACCTTCAGCTCATCTGCATTTTTTGGTCTCTTGTTTCTTCATTTTCCTCTTGCAATATCTGGTGAGTTTTGCCATTGGTAAAGCAGGTGATGTGGCAGTTGGTAGCAAATCCAAATACAGAGTGGTGGACCAACACCAGCAAGACATTTGAATCTGTGGAAACTTAACTGGCAAATGAAACCTAAAACTTACTCTCAGAAGGACCTTGATTTGCACCCCAAATGAAACCTAAAACTTGTCATCGAAGCAACTTTTGGGCAACAGTCCACCCTTCCTTTTAGGAGAATCATTGAAATGACACAGTTCTTCTTCTTCTTTGCCTTGGACCCAGACTGTAGCCAATTTCCTTGTTCACCCAAATTCTTTACTGCCAGTTTCAATTCCTTCTGCTTCTTTTTTTCGATTTTGGACAATCCTCATAACTTCTGTGTTGTGATGTTTGTGCTTACCCTCCTCAAATTGTCTTCTAACCTTGGATCACTCTGTGAAAGCTACAGCCTAGTTCAATGATGGACAATGATTCAGCATGATTTTATTAAAGCCATTTAATGTTTCACAATTTCAGAATTCAGGTGTTTTGAGTTGATTTTCAGCTGTCCCAGATTTAATAAAATGTGTTAATTTGGGTTTCAAATTGTTGAGATTAACTTGAAGTTAAATTTTGAGACAAAATGATTTACTATTTCTGGTTTAACTTCTCCTTAAGGGTTTGACTAGTTAATTTTTAAATGTATTACAGTACAGTATATACAAGGCATAGTTCACCCAAAAAAATTCAATGTCATTAATTACTCACCTCATGATTAACTAAATTTCTGAAATAAACCTGTAAAAACTTTTCTTCTTCGACTTAGATTTCTTGTCTGATAATTTAGCCCAGAAAGGTAGTAGGACTGTTAAAATAGTCCATGTAATCAGTGTTTACCTCAATTATGAAGCTCGAGAAACTTTTTTGCAAAGAAAACAAAATGAATGACTTTATTCAACAATTTATTCTCTCCGTGTCAGTCTTCACTAATAACTTCCACTGAAAGTTTCCAGAGGAATGACGTGCATGCGTTTTGGTACTCTCACGGAAGAGAAGAAATTGATGATTAAAGTTTTTTTTTCTTTGCGCACAAAGTATTTTCATTGCTTCATAAATGGTGTCACTGTGTCCTTACTAAGCATGCCATATGAATCAATAATGCTAAACCAAGACTTGTGAAAAAAGTATGAAACTCACTTTATATGATGTCATTAACAAAAAGACTTTTTGTTTCCGGCAGAATTGAGCGGAGTGGAGCACCAACAATTTCCCCTCTGCGCTCGGCATTTAATAATCACTCCGCTTTATTTCCCGCTCCGCACTCACTGATACCAGAAACACCGCTCCGCGTCTAAAATATTTCAGTATGTTTGAAATATCACAGCTCTGTTCATCATATATTACAAAATAAAATAAACATAGTTTCAAATATTGGAACACTATTGTGCAAACTTTTTTTCCTCTCCCAAGCTAATAACATGTTTGTCATCATAACTAAATAAATATATACACACATATGCATTTCTTGCAGATTTCTAAACACATTCATCGGATACAGATGAAGTAGCACTGTAAGATTACATTTGTTTGAATCATTATTGAGAGAGCACTCGTGTGATAAGTGTTGTATTACTTGTTTAAATCATGTTGTGGACAAAGTTCATTTATTTCAGTAATTCTTGCTAAACATCAGTTATAACTCAAATTGTAAAAACCACGAAACTAACAAATCCGCTCCTGAATTATTCTCTGATTGTGATAAATGTTATGCACACAGACTGAAGTAGTTTAAATCTTTCAGGTTCAAAAATATTTAATTTTGTTCTGATGAACGAAGGATGGGTTTTGGCAGAATTTTCATTTTTGGGTGAACTATCCCTTTAATACTCACCCTTTATAGACTTGTTGCTCTCCGTGACTGAGTCCAGCCAGTGTAGTGTCCTTAAGAATGGTGTGAAAGCCTTTATCTACAGACACTTGAGCAACGCCAGCACCCATCAGCCCTGCTCCCAAGATAGCAAGTGTTCTACAAACAAAAAAAAATCAAGAAAAATGCATTACTATTTTACAAGCAATAAACATAATTTATTAAAGCTGCAGTCCGTGAGGTTTGCCTCTTTGTCGCCATCGCTGTTTGAAACCTGCAATTGCAGCTATTTGTGGAAATATTTTCTTTACATGGGTTGTGCACTGGCAAGGTTCCAGCGCAGATGAATCTAATGTTTTTATGTGTGGCTGTAAGTCACCGCACCGGTGTGGATGTTTAATGTACTTCGGAATGCCAGATTCTAGCCTACATCTTAGAATATATGACCCAAATAAGAAGTTTCACTGGATATTATCATCTGAAGTAGTAACAAGTCTGCCACTTTTGTTCTGACTGAGGAAAAAACGTTACAATAAATCGCGCTACCAATGGTGATTAAATCTAATGATCGAATAGCTCTTATCACATTAAACCGTGCAAATATTTATTATTGTTATACTTTGTTCTCAAATTGTTTATGTTTACAACATCAGCATTGCGTGACTATGCGTATGTGGTGTGTGTTAGCATTTCAGTACAGTCTAATCTTTAATTGTCATATCATTCCAATTTCGTATAAAGAAATTGTTTTAACCGAAAAAAAGCTAATTATTATCTTTAAAATACAAAACTTGTGTAATCCCATGTAGGTTATCTGTAATCAGATGCAAATATAAAACTTGAATATAATCTAATTTCAGTCACTTACATGCGTTTCATAAACACAATCCTTTCTGGATTATAATCCGCCATCAAAATTATACATTTAATTATTCCAGCTGCAGTGAGAAAAGGCTATAAACGATCCGCCACCTGCAGGATCCTCACATGCGGTATAGCCTACTAGCCGGGAAAACTTCTTCATGTTTACAGACGTGACGTAATGACGCAGTGCCATGCTCGAATCTCCCGTGAAAACCTACCAGTTCCACTCAAATTAGAAAACATTATTATAAGCTAACCTTTGTGAATCGGGCTAAGGTAAGGAGATCGTTTTGAACACTGGCTGGTTATGTTCTTGCGCAAAAACGTATTTTGGACCATTTTTTTACCCCCAAAAAGTTACAGACTGCATATTTAAGTAGCTGCATTATAAATGAAGTCATGCAGCAACTGTTAATCTACCTGATAAATTTACATATGATAACTGAGTAAGAATATACATACTTTACTTCCTTTTCAGGGGTTCCGAATCGATTCTTCTTGCATGTGACCTGACCGTGGTAAAGGCCAATAAGTGCTTTAGACTCAGGGGTCATGGCTAACTTGCCAAAATTCTGAAATGGAGATGAAGAGTGCATATTACATTTTAATACTATACATTGTCTTTTCATTTTAACCACAGCCTGCATTAACCAAATATTATCATTAAATGAAAATTGACAGATAATTCAACATGTCATGTTGCCAAAAGCGAGAGATGTCTAGTTAAGTTGAATAATTCATGCGATATTGTTCATTATATCAAGTGTTGCAAGATTCAGGTTTATTGTAGAATAGAACTGATAATAAACAGTTTAAACACTTTCACAGCACCTGTGCCTCAGCCAGGTAACCTGCAGCCGGACCCTGTTCTAGACCAGCCTTCACACTCTGAAAGAGAAAACAAGCAGAACATCGTTTTCTATTTCTACCATGATAACACATAACATTAAGCACAGAATAACAAATACCATACTTCAATTATTTTCAGTGGGGCAGGGTACAGTCCCTTGGTCTGTTTCATGACTTTCTTCTCAACTGTATTGTAGATCTGCTGTCTCACAAACGGGTAACTCATAACGTAGTCTTGAATTTCTGCAAGGAAATAATTAGATATACGAATTTCAGTGATGAAGCAAAATAGTGTATAAAAGGCAACAGTCTGAATCTTTAAAAAGATTAACAGTTTTAATCTTAACTACACAAAAGCCTTATTAAATTGTAGTTTCAAAACTATTTTAGACACATAATTGACTACTAATTTGACTAAAGCAAACACTTACTCTGCATCAAGCCCTTTTGTTTGGTAAGTGGGATTTGCTTCGTAGCAAGCCCTCTGGCAGCCTGCACAGCTACTTCCTCCAAGTATTCAATGGTCCTCTCCTCTGGACTCTTCAATCCAGGCCCTGGTTTTTTATACAAATTTATTCAGCAAGGATGTAATAAATAGATGAAAAGTGACAGTAAAGACTTCAATGCATATGCAAAAAATAAATAAATACTAGAATATTTCACAATATTACGGTTTAACATACAACAACAAACTGCAATATACAGAAATTGTATTACCAAGAGTATCCACCAGCTGGTGAACCAGTCCCATTTTCTTGGCTTTATCTGGACGGATGCTCCTTCCTGTTAGCACTATATCAAAGGCACTGGGAAGACCAAGCTGTATAAAACAAATGTGCAAAAACAATCAAACTTGAGATGTGAAAAATCAAATCAAGAGAATCATTACTAAATGTGATGTTGGCATATTGCGGACCATTTTGGGCAGTCTCTGTGTTCCTCCAGCTCCAGGCAGAAGGCCGAGCATGACCTCAGGGCAGCCCAGAACCGTCTTCTTACTCTTGGTGGCTATTCTGTACTGACAGGCGATGGCAAACTACAAAGACAAAATGCACAATATCAACACTGTATTTTTGGTAGAACTAAATGCTAACTCAATTTTAGTGCTGAAATTAGTTTTTTTGCTTCTCAGTTATTGGATTTATTGTTTGCATAACTAATAATCATCAACAAATGATAACACATATCTGGAAAATTTCTAAACATTAGGTCTAAAATTTGACTGTAATCCTTATGCTCACCATGTGGAAGAAGAAAATTCCTACAAATACACACAAATCCAATACCTCTAATCCTCCGCCAAGGCATGATCCATTAATGGCAGCGACAATAGGCTTAGGAGAATTCTCAATCTTCTCAAACATCCTCTGGCCCTCTTGAGAAAGGCCTGTGACCTCCTCTGCAGTCTTACAGGCCTGAATCATGCTAAATACATGGTACAGGAAAAAAAGAAACAGGCAAGATATCAGCACTGTATTTGATAATGATCACAACAGTCAGCTAATAAACATTATGAATCCTGATACTAACTTAAGGTCTGCTCCTGCAATGAAGCTGCCGGGTTTGGATGAGATGAGAACAACACTCTGGACAGCATCGTTTCCCCAAATCTCATCCATAACTTCTGTCATCTCCCTTTGCATTTGAACAGACAGCGTGTTGACCTAGACACCACAAAAACACATATCGACATATTATAATATCATTTGAATGCATAAATGCATGGTTTTGAGGAGATAATTATTACCCGTGCACTGGGGTCATTCAAACGGACCACAGCTACATCTCCCTTGATCTCATAGTTCACGTGTGTACGAGCTGAGGAAACATTGAGAAGACATGAAAATTAAAAACCAATCAATACATGAAATAAAGATTATAAAAAAAACACTAAATAAATGTTATAAGTATACATACATATACAAACACATATTTTTAATTTATTTCACACACACACAAATGTATAACTTGTATTTGTTATACCAGTTATACATATTTTTTGTTGCGCATATTCATGTGTGTGTGTATATTATTTATGGATCAAAGACGAAAAGGCATCAAAACAATAAGATTTTAATGCAGCTTTAAATTTTTATTAAATTTTCTCATTCATCAGAATGTGTGGTTTATTTTCTCATTTCTGAGCAAAAAATTATATCATACATTATTATCATGATTAAAAGAAAAAAAATATTTAGTGTAACATTAAATTGCATACCAAAAAAATCTTGTCATGCATATTAAGAACAAGAATCATTCAATGACACTGAAATACTCACAGTGCAGCCCTAAAATACTAATTAACGGTCAACTTAAATATTTATCAATCTTTGCCACAATGCTTCAAACCACTAGGTATTTGTATTTGTCAACAAGAAGTTCATTAATTATTACAGCGTATAATTCAGTACGATCGCTTTTTCGTTAATATACTTTAAGTACAGTTCAGAATAAGTATGTTGACAATGAAAAAATGTAACAATATTTTGAAATTTTATTTTCACAAACGTTATTTGAAACATTAGACACATTCAGAAGCATTTAATATGCTTTGTGTATATAAAATCACTTGATGCAGTTCCCAAAATGGGGAAATTTCATCTTTTATCCATATGCATGCATGTATGTATATACACACACACTTTCATTTTATATGTAATAAATAATGATTTTACCCATCACACAAGCAGCAACTCTAAAGGTCCGTCTGGAGACACCTTTATCGGATGAAAAAAAGAAGTTAACAGTGATGAATATAAGTAGGTAAAATCACAGAGGGTTCTCAGAAGTCATAATAACACATATAAAAGACCTCTAACCAGTGAGGGTCAAGCTAGGATACGTTGAAAAACACTGATGATAAATTACACCCAGAAGTATGTAGACCGTCCTGTAGAGGACATTACTCCAGAAGTACAGTCACACATGAACTTTAACCTAGTTTCCCCTTAACCTACACTACAACCACAATGATAAAGCCATACACTTCCCAATGATGATGAAAACATTATGAACCGAATACAAAGTGTCTCTGTAAACAAATCAAACTTATTAGTCATGATTTAACAATAATTATTATATTATATATTAGAAACCAAGTAGCAGGTCTCTTCCAAACAACCCCGATTACACTAGTTTTCAATGGCAGAGGGAACGACTTTATATTAAACACGTTATATACATATTCATACCTTTATATTTATTAGTTTTGTACTGCATTAACAGATAATGGCCAGTATTAGCAATCTGAATGGAAACAGCATGCCAGTGCGCTAACTCTAACGTTACTGATAATAAAATAAAAACGGCATTTATAAACGCTAGCATTTCGTTGCATACACCGTAATGTCACTGCAATGTAAACTACACGAACATGAAACTTATACAGTCACAAAACATTCATCACTAGACCTTGAGTTAATTAGCAGTTGAGCTAAGCTACAGCAGTGGAGTGTGAGTGAGATGACTCTTCGACGTGGTTTATTTATGCACGCGTCAACGCGAAATACGATAGAGATGTAGAGAAATGTACGAAAAGCTCGTGGATGCGTGAAGTACCTGGAAACAGGGTATATCTTCTGGTTGTGAGTCTGGAGAGGGAACCGAGGGCTCGTACGCCGGCCATGTTTGGAGGTCACTGTGTGTAATGACAGACTGCAGGCGGAAGACTGGAGGAGGAACCCTGTATTTGACTGCACCGCCACAGACCTGCTGATCACGCGCAACCCACCAACTACCTCAGCTAATGAGGGAATGTGTAAGATCGCTTAAATTCTATGAATATTTAAATTGTTTCATTTTAAAGAATTACATATTTCTGCATAGGTTACTAATTAAATTAGCTTCTCGAATCATATGGATAAAGCAAAACAGAGATATACAGTACTAACACATTTGAATTTCATGTACATTTTACTTTAAACTTTTTACTCAATAAGTTATGCTGAAAAATTAATTTTGCATCACTTCAGGAAAAAATAAATCCGCAACAGAGGGATTCCCCCAGTTTATATATCTACATAGGCCTACATATGACTTTGTGCATGTGGTATATGATCATTTAATGCATGTCATTTTTCTATCATTAAGATATTAGTTTTTATTATTATTTTGAATTAATTTTCTGTTA
This sequence comes from Ptychobarbus kaznakovi, assembly GCA_027422405.1. Taxonomy (NCBI): domain Eukaryota; kingdom Metazoa; phylum Chordata; class Actinopteri; order Cypriniformes; family Cyprinidae; genus Ptychobarbus; species Ptychobarbus kaznakovi. Next base: position 9,588,786 of record CM049806.1, read on the forward strand.
TATTTTCATTTTTGTTATATTTTTATGTTTTAAATTTTATTTTGAGTTTTAATTTTAGTTAAGTACATCATCTTAAACTTAATGAAAATATTGAATAATGAAACTTTTATTTTGTTTCAAGCATTTTTTTGTCAACTAATAATGTGCAATCGGTTGCAACTCTGTCAATATTCCCACAATTGCTTGAAAGCCTGCAATGTACTGTTCATCCACAAGATGGCAAACACGCAATACAATTGCCTGTGTACCTCTGTACAGTGTATGTAGGCCATTAATAATTGCAGTAACTTTTCTCCACTTATTGTTTGTACAGTCTGCATTTATTCCCCCACTCCTCTTTATTGTAACTTTTCTATATTTCTTATGTTGTAACTAATGTTTCTTAAAGGTACAGTTCACCCCAAATTAAAATTCATAATGTCATCCTATGTGGCCTATGACGTCCTTTCTTCTGCAGTACGCAAAAAAGATTTTTAGTAAATATTTTGGCTCTGTAGGTCTATACAATGCAAGTTAATAGTGACCAAATTGGTAGTTTTATGTAAACGCAGCGCCACAAAATAATCCATATGATTCCAGTGGTTTAATATATGACTTCTAATCAGTTTTGAGAGAGATCAAACCCATTTATTTATTTATGAAGGATCTCTTTGGTGATCATAATTGCAAGGGATTGCAACGTTGCGGTTACATTGCCAATAAATCAAAATGACCAAAATATGAATAATACTTGGAACATTAGGATATTGTTGTGAGTTGTTAATCTGATAGTAATTTGTGCTTTTGCAACATTGCAGTTACATTACCAACTAAGTCCCACTTACACCAAGGACAATATCTACATAGATATCTATAACGATAATTATATTTGATACATTGATACATATACATACTATTTTAACATGCAAAAACTTTCTGTTTATTATAAGCATGCAGTTGTGCCTCTTTAAAGCAGGATGGATTCTGATTGGTTGTCAACATATTTATCCTTCATTTTGAAAGATATTTTAATAATATCGTTCCACTGTGCCGTGGATTCAGCTTTTATTTTAAATGCACAATGATTTATAACACTATATCTTTATTGTTATTATTATAGTTAGTGCCCTTGCTGTGAATGAGCCTTTAGTAAGTAATGAAAGGACTAAAAAGTATGAATAAATTATGTAGCTGGTATGTCATGTGTTCACAGGAAAGTAATATCAATAATGAAGCACTATTGTACTAATCAAGCAAAAGGTTGTGTTCTATATATTTTGTTCTTGCGTGTTACAGTGGTCTCATTGTAAGGCTTGTACTTTCACAATGAGTTCCATCTGAACTCGGGACCGTTCTCACATGATAAACTCGGTCATCCCCAGCCCCTTCATCATACTCTCAGTTCAACAGTCAATAGGTTCAAGTGAACTTCTCCACATTTAACCTGCTTAAGAAGCAAAAAAAATCTCCTTACAGATGTACAGCAATGCAAACAACACAAGACAGTGATTGCTGCATGACTGTCAATAGCTGTCAATCAATTATTAATTGTTACAATAGTAGACACGCATCAGGTCTCTTATCCTAGAGAATTGATTTGAAGACTGCGCAATGACTGAATACGAACCATTCTCCATTGTTCTGAAACAGGGCCCCATACACTGCTTTACTGATTGCATCACACTGGCCTCATTAAGTGCTCCCCACCCCATCCCAAAACTGTTGTTTCATAACAAACATCCCCTGATCCTCCACATGGCCATGCAAGAGTAGAAATCTATTTAAAGAATTCAACCTATCACTAAAGACTTATCTCAGTGTTTGTGTGCTTTTATATGAGTGCAGCTGGTTCCAAGGTCCATTAAAGACATGATCTGTTTGTACAGCTGTGCAAGGAGCAAGATGTCATTTTGTGTGAGAGGACGCCGCTGACTGCTGCGTCTCATGTTTAAATCAGGGACAGTGACGTGGATGACTCATAAACCAAATAACAGAATATTAGGTTTCTTTTGCAGCGTGACTCAAAAGATGCGTTCTATAATAATCATGTATATTATAATAATAATCTCAAGCATATCTTAAAGCAATTGTATGCCCAAAATTTTAAATTTGATGAAAAATGTACCATGCAAGATGCATTTGAGTTTGTTTTATCATCAGAACAAATTTGGAGAATGTAGCATTAAATCACTTGCTCACTAATCACTAATGTTCCTTTGCAGTGAATGGGTGCCGTCAGAATGAGAGTCCAAACTGCTGATAAAAACATCACAATAATCCACACGACTCCAGTCCACCAATTAACATTTTGTGATATTAAAAGCTGTATGTTTGTAAGGAATAAATCCATCATTAAGTCTTTAAATTTAAAAACCTTTGACCAAAATACCATATTCATAATACTTCCTCCAGTGAAAAAGAGGGATCCATCGATCCCCTGTTGTCTTCTCACATCAAAATGTACTGACATATTTGTTTAGAACAGTACTCAGAACAGAACACAAACAGTATCTGTGCATATTTATCTCCTGACTTAGACGAGAAGACTTTTTCACTGGACAAAGCAGTGTTATGGATCATTTAGCAGCTGATTTAACTCTCATTCTGACGGCACCCATTCATTTTCATTTCATTCAAATTTGAATTTTTAGGTGAACTATTTATTTACAAAGAGTATCAAATGATAACAGTAGTAAAGCAGAAAAAAAGAGAAATGCTTTTAAAAATGAAATTTAATAGATGTTTTCAATAAATAAACATTATATATTTCTGTGGATTATTGATCAATTTGAAATAAACCACAAAAATATTTTATAAAAAATGTTTACAATGCCAAAATTTGAATATTGTAGGAATTGTCTCATTGTTGAACAAGTATGCCTGCATTTGTTCTCAAAACTGTATGATAGTTTCATTAAAAAGAAAAACTTACACAACATTAATTAGCATATTCTTATATTAAACGAAAAATATCTCACATCTCCTGTTAATATGCATCAATGTCTTCATTTTTAAATATGTAAAGTGACCTTTAATATCTATCTATATAGCAATCAATAAGAAACAACACAAAATATGAATTCAGTTTTTATATATGGTTCATATAGTGAACACAGCATGAAATCTAATGTTGTTTGGTTTAACAAACCCAACTCTCTCAAACATACTTCTGCAACAAGCAGATTTGAAATAGTCTTTAAAAAGCACACTAATACACCAGGAATATTCTTGGAGTATAACAAACTATTTATGAAAAAAATAAATATCTGCTATTATAGGCATCAATATGTCTTCATTTGTAAATATGTATAGTGAACTTTATTACCTATCTATCTAGTTATCAATAAGAACCAATATACATAATATGAATAAAGTTGTTTAAAAAAATATATATCAGGATTATATGCAGCACAGCATGAACTGATGAACTGAATGTTGTTGGGTTTAACAAACCCAGCTCTCTAAAAGACACACTTCTGCAATAAGCAGATTTGAAATAGTCCTGACAATTGCCCTAATTTTTCCTGCAACAATCAGCTATGAGCAAGTGGACGTGTGCAACTCATGCAATATAATGTCCTTCTTGTCCTAAACCGTTGATTCCATCTCTGTATGTACAGTATCCTCCACTTCTTCCCGATCAGACCCTCCTACAGTGTGCCTGCAGGACTTTTCTTTACTCTTGGTCAACTCCGACTCTGGCTTAGCCCTTTTAGTTGGATTACAACATAGCTTGGGTTTGCATTGACTTCGACAGGAAAGCTCACACTGAGAGTCACCAAATCCTTCAGAAATGGGGGGAAATTCTGGCTGAACAGTAGTAGCATGGATGCCTTCATCATGGAAGATGTCTTTAATGCGCTTGGCAATGTCCATGTAAGAAGCTGGATCTGTGCATTTGATGTGAGCGGTTGCAATAATGCGAGACCCAGCCAGCTGCCAGATATGCAGTTCATGAACAGCCTTAACTCCATCCAAGCTCCTTAGCTTCCCATTCAGCTTGTGCATATCGATCTGTTCGGGTACTGTTTGTAGGAGAATCAGAGCCGACTCCTTTAGGAGAGGGAAAGTTATGTAGAGCAAAATACACACCATTATTAGACATAACGTTGGGTCCAGGTAAAGCACCCAGCATGGTCCGGCCACAGAGACAGTTCTGGGCATCCTGTCAGGTGTTTTGGATATGCTCAGGACTGTGGTGTTAACATGTTGGTGTTCAGTCAAGTGGATGCTACGGCAGGGGTTGAAACAGACTGTGTCGCTGTGGCATGGCGTCCACACAAAATAGAAGATCAAGGCATTGACTACCACAATGACGGACCCTAATGCATCACCGAGCACGTGCAGGAACACCCCACGCATGTTCATCTGGGAGGCCGACTCAGAACTATGATCCAAGTCCTCCAATGAGCCCTTAGCAGTGATTTGGAGGTTTAGGCTCTCTGGAAAAGTCAGCAAAATGAGCAGATAAATAAAGATGAAAAAACATTGTTTGCTTTTTTCATTAGACAGTGTGCATAAAAATCAAGCTATTACTTCAAACTCATTTAAAGTTACAGGGATTTCACACTTAACACAAAAAATCCCATTTAAAAAAAAATCTAATATTATAGTTTTTTTTGCACTAAAAGAGGTAATAAGTAGAATAAAATATTCACCATAGAAAACTGCATTGACACTGTTCCACGCTTTCTGGAATTTCCAAGTGTTTTGACTGCATACCAATTTCTAGCTGAACAAATACTAACTACAAAATAACTAACAAAAAACAGGAACAGTCCTTTTCCTCGTGTACATACTATGTACTCATTATAGTAATTACAATAGGTACTAACCCTGAACCGAACCTACCCCACGTAGTTACCTTACAGTACTTTCTTAAGTTAGTACACTGTAAGTACATGTACTGTAAAATACAGTGCAACCAAAAATTGATGTTGACTACAGACATTTCCATGATCGTTTTACGATTTTATTAATTTTGATGACTGTTCCAGGCCTGGAAATCACACTTTTGATATTCCCTGATATTCCATGACGTTTAAGACAGGTT